>VWZD01003267.1:11604-24944 GCA_013396695.1 Sakesphorus luctuosus
GGGCGGGATGGCCGCGCCCCGGGCCGGCTCCGCCCGCGGACACTGCCGGGCCCCTGCGGCCGCGGGGCTCGGCGGCCCCGGGCACCCGGGAAGCACCGGCACCCGAGGAGCACCGGCACCGCGGGCGGCGGGTCCCGCTCAGGAGGGCGTCGTCCCCGTCAGCTCTGCCCGCGGCAGGGCAGCGGCAGCACCGGGGGCTGCCCCGAGTGGCGGCCGAGTCGGGGGTGGTGCTCGGGGGCCGCGAGGAGCCGGGATCGGGACTCCTCATCTGCAAGTGTTCCTTGTACGCCTAATCGACAAATGCAGATCAGATGGGAACAGAAACGCGCTTCAAAACAACTGACTAAAATTACACTCATGAGCTGTAATGTATACAATGGCATGAGTGATTAATTAGGGAAACCCACATCCGACAAGAATGATTTCTGAAAGGAATCTTGGAAAACACTGCAAATACAGCTGGGATCCAGATTAATACATTTATCTAATAAAGCTATTCCCGGTCGCCTTCTGTCTCTCGCCTATTCTGTCTCCTGGCTCGCATGAGAGTCGGCTCAGCCAGCACTCTGCTGCCTTATCGGACCAGATAAACTTCGAAACAAGAGATCATATTTGTATTTCAATGGTCCATACCATAGCGTTAAGGCGTTGGACAATGTGCTTTGCTTTTCCATTGAGGACATAAAGCAAGGCTGTGATCTCTCGTCTGTGAAGTGAAGATGAAAATGGAACTGTGTAAGTCCTCCAGAAGAGTGAGGCACTGCTAACGTGTTTCGTAAATGAAGTCTTTAGTAGAAGCACTACTGCTGTAGCAACACTGCTTGTGAACATAAATCGAGATACGTTTTAGGAACTGTTGTAGGTTAAATGGTGTGGTACTACTGCAGGCTAAACTAGAATCCGGATTATTATACAAAACAGGTCTGAAGTGCGATGGGGAAAATAGTGAGTCTTGGAAAACGGTAACGTGTCTAATTCCAGCGGAGCAGACTCCTCTGCTAGAGGTCAACCCCAGAAAAAAAAATTTAAAAAAATTGTAAAACCCAAAACACAGGGACGCTGATTGACTTCAGAATATACCGAGGAATAGCTTGGGTAGAAGGGTTTAAAACTCCCAATCTTATTTTACAATATTATGACGAACTTAAAAACGATAGCAGATTTCTACCCATTTATCTTGGACTTTTTGCATTCACAGGAGCTACTCTAAATTTGTCTGGGTAGACCGACGGTCTATACTTTACAAAGAAAATAAAAATTAAATCATACATAAAAGTGTTAAGGTTATATAAAATTACAGTCCGTTTCCACAGCTCCAAAACAAGTAAGTATGTAAGTTGCCCACGTCCGTGCTTTCATTTCACGGAGCCGAGGCAGGAACAGCAGCAGGCTGGGCAGGCTGCCTCTGCCTCTGCCCTGCCTTTGCCTACGACTACAATACCGCAACCCCACACAAAAGTCAGGATAGCAAATTCTGGAGAGAAATACGATTTCTCTCCCACACGGGCAATGCTAGCGAGGTTGGTTTTGTTGTTGCTCTTTTTACTCACTTGCACAAATATAATGAGCGAAAGTTTGAAAGGAGAAACATTAAAATAAATACATTACAACACAAAATGCAAGCCCGGTCCCCCTGGGAGAGATGGAGCATGTCTCTGTACTTTCTTCAGGAAGCCGAGGATACCTACGGACGGGAAAATGGATCAATTAATAAACCAAGCAATAATTAGTTTTAAAGTACCTCTGAATTGCTTTAAATGCATGAGACACATCTTTGAGAATCCCGGGGGTCCCCATCATATAACAGGTTATTATTTATATGCGGTAGTGTGTGGGTGTGTAGCGTGTGGTTTCTTTTTTTCTTTTCCTCAAGGGTAAAATCTTGGCAGCTTTTTCTCACGAGAATCTTTCAAGTGATTTTTATGGATTAAAAATAACAACTTATCAGCAGTATTTCCTAGACCAAATGCCCACTACAACCTCACCGGCATGGCATAAGCAAACCCTATTCGACTCGATCCCTAACCCGTCTCCCAGCTCAAAAGCTACAAGGCAAAATCCCATATTTTTTTTCTTCCTCGCTTTCACTTCTTCTGGTTAGACAAATTTTAACAAGCTGAAGAGCCCTGATAGAGACCCTGTCCTGACTGTCGGGACTCGGAGAAGTCTACCCAGATCTTCTATTACGTTGCCGTACTGCTGTGTTCTCTGCTGCTGGATTGATATATTTTATTGGCAGTCTTCGCAATATTCGTAGTTGTGATTACAATAGTAGCAATCGTCAGTGACTTGCTAGACGCAGTAGCTCGTTCTGAAAAGGTACTAGAAAACATATGCAAAGATATGAAAACACTAAGAAATAATAATGCACTAAGCTACCTTTCTGCAGATACTCCTGGGCAACCTTCCTATCTAATATGGAATCAAACTTCAAACAAGGAACTGACTTCATCGTAGATGGTAATCTGAAGTTTGAATGACAGGCACAAGAGACATCTCAGTCTACTGCAAATCAGCATCCGAGCATGAATGAGAGGTCACCACGGCGCGAGATCCTTCCTTCAGCTTCTCTTTTCCTCAAAAGCTCTAGAGTAAATCAGTAAGAAATTAAAAGTGAGGAGGAAATACCACCTAAACTGGAATGGGATTTGCCTTGTACAGGCGTCCTTCCGATCTTGTAGATATTGCAAGTATAGATAATGAAGAAAGTGGCCTTTAAAACGAAATTTGAATGATTACTGTTGCGTTTCCTTTTAAAACGAGGTCACTTATTCTTTCACTAGCACTGTGTGACAGACTGCCATGACCAGGCGCTTGCACACATCTGATTGTAAATATGCGGATCAGAACTGCAGGGTGTATGCTGCTTCAGTGCCGGGGGGATTTATTCTAAATGCTACACTTCGAGGTTACTTTTCTGTTTGCTTGATACAATTTACGCCAGGTGGATTTCTTTCAAATCAAGCAAGAGACACAGATAGATGTAAGAATCATCCTGAGTCAAGTTTTAGGTGGAAAAGGGAATTTAACAATGTCTCGGTCGAATAACTCAACAACCATTTACCACTGCAAAGACCAGCTTTCAGAGTTATACACCTTGTGATATCAACTTGATTTATGATGAAACAGAATTGCTGGGTTTTACTGCTCTGGCCCTCCCAGATGGCAAGAATTTGACTGCAACCCGTGGGATTTATAGTGAGCGAAAACAACATTATATCGAAAGCTTCCCCTATATGCGTGGTCCCTGTCAACAGGTCATGCAAAACTCTCGCACAAAAACACACACTTAGTCAAAACCGAATTTTCGCTATCATAAGGCGCAGAGGGAGTCTGCCTGCCTCGCCACTCTGCGGTCTGCCTAGTGCCGCACGAGCAGCAGAAAAGCCCTGGCGATGCTTTCAAGGAGCGGGGAAAGCTCATACCGAGAATGCGGCTTCCCCGTCTCGGAGACTGCCGCCGAGCAGCGGGTGGGAGCCACAGCAGTGCTGGAGAAGGGAAAGGAGCCGAGGTGGCGATGCAGCGCTCCCCGCTCTCGGGTGCTCACAAGCGGCCGGCGCGGTAGAAGGGAAAGTACGGGCGGTGAATTTTCAGGAACAAATCTTTTCCCGAGAATCCGCCGTTGTCCCAGTGCAATTCCATGGACACAATTTAGGGAAGGGTGTGGAAATTGTGACAGCTTGATATGCTAATATTTGTGCCTGAAACAAGTTGTCGATGCAGCCATCTAACCCGGCGTGTTTCAACACAGCAGGGTGGACAATATGCACTACCCGATATAAATCCCCATTACCCGGTTCGGTTCCTTCACAAAATCAGCCCGGCACAGTAATACTGTGAAGGACTAGAGTACAGTAACCAAAGCGTTGAAGTGTTAGTATTAACAAAACGGCTGAGAAATCAGAACGTCGCCCCTTCGCAGACCCTTCGCAGTCCCTCACCCTCCCGAGGGGCTCACGGAGCTCTCTGCGGTCGCCCCCCGCACGGAGCCGCTCGCATCTTCAACGCCGCCGTTACCGGCGGCTCCGTCAGCCCCTGCGGGGACACCGCTGCCGGCGGCTGCCGGGAAGGGATCCCTCAGCCCCGCGCTCCCAGCCTCGCCCCGCAGCGAGGAGACTGGCAACCCCCAGCCTCCACCCGGCATCGGGTGGTGAATGCTGGAGCGGACCTCGCCGCTGCGAGGCTTCTACTGTACCTGCTCTGGGGGCAGGAGGCTTGTGAGGGGACACGCAGGAGCCCCCACGGGCACACCTCTGCTTTTTGTCCTCCTCCGACCCTCTCCTTTCTGATCTGTGGCCCTGTCCTAAAACGTGCGGCGTCTTATCGAGGCGCTTGACAGAGGACTACCCCTCAACAGGGACAAAAGGTGTTTCAAGCCTGTGTGGAGAACATGGGGATGGCCCAGAAGAGCGGCTTTTGCCGTCTTTGCGTCGGAGGGGCCGTGGCCATGAGGTGGGAGCAGGAACCTCTGGTACATCCCGGCTCCCTGCTGGCTCTGAGCACCGCGAAGCGACACCCAGGGGCATTTTTGTGGGTGATTTGTACAAACCCGTGGAAAGGTCGAGAGAGGGAGGGAGGGAGAGTGAGAGAGGAAGGGACGGAAGTGGCAAACATTTGTGAGAGTGAAAACCCCGTGGCTGTGAGGTACAGCTTGGCTTTGGAAGTACGGAACTGTATCTTGCCAGGGTGATAATTAGAAAAATACCCCTGCAACCCAGAGTTTCTATAGGTTTATCTTTTTTTTATTTTTTTAAGTTCCCTTCCCCATTCCCTCCCCACCTCACTCCCCCCGGTTACAGCACCAGTTCATGTAAGCTTTCGACAGCTGAACTCGTCAGAGTTTCCATCCCTCATCCAGAAACGCACTAATCTGAGTTGCTTATGCAGTGGTTATTTACAGGCAATTATAGGATAAGCATATGTTACCGAAAAACAGGAATGAATATAGTCTTTAATCTTCCTTCATGCTTTTAATAAAATGGTTCTTTCTGTTCATGCACACTTAAACACTTTTCTTTTTTTCTTGCATCCAAAGCTCTTTGCTTAAAAAATGCTGCCATACCATAGGTTTTAAAGATTTTTTTTTCCTGCGATCCTCTCTGGGCTAAATGAAAGGTGATGGTTTCACTTTAGACCATTCTTACGCTACTAAAAAGAGCCAAATAATGATTAACGAGCGTATTTCACTGCAGGGGGTCCCAGGGAAGGAGAGATTTTGCTGTGCGGCCAGCCGCAGACTGGGCTCCCCCTCTACTCCCCGACCGTCTGGGTGGGTGCCTGTGAACAGTGGGAGTGTCACAGAGGCAGAAGGTACTGTGGAAATAATAGGTGCCTGGTGTATTTTATTAGTTTTTATTGTTGTTGTTATTATTATTAAGCAATAAGTAAGAAAATTCTCGTTTCAGTGGTTTTGTGGGATTTAAGGCTTCTCATAGACTCGGTACTGTAATTGTTGCTTCTCTCACTGCAGAGATACAATCTTGACACAGCTGAGTAGTGAAGTCAAGAAAGCAGCAAGGGACAGTCATAGGCAGGACTGTATCATTTGCTGAGAAATAGTAACTGAAGACATTGTAAACCCAGAGTTACAGTCTCAGCATGCTCACCAGTGCTTTTAGTATACAGACACTATTTGTAAAAATTCCTCTGCAGTAAAATGTTTCATTTTCATCTGAGGTCTCCATACATATTATTTCACGATTTTCCGTGGTGTATATTCTTTGTTTGGAATTCATAAAATTAACAAAAGTGGATTTAAAAACTCTGGACTAATCCGCTGCTGGGAATAAGTGTTGTGTTCTTGGGGTAGTATCTACAAGTAAATAGCATTGTTCTTCTCTCCTCCAGATGCACTGTTTGGGGAACAGAATACCAGGAGACTACTCCTGGTTTGCAGAAACATGGGCAAGGGGAGAACCCCCTTGATAGCACTACTGCAAGTTATCAGAGTATTAAGCAATCTTAACACTGTAAATGTGTTTGTGTAGTTGCTTTTGGGTTTTTGTTTTTAGTTTGGGTTGAATTTCTTTTTAAATCCCAAACTCAGTGACTATGCCCTTCCATCCCGTTTCTCCACACCTCAGTTCTTGCTGTCTTTCTCAGCACAGCCTACCTCTCTCTTCTCCAGACCCCAAAGTTCCTTTTCTCTTAAACTTTTCAAATCACAAGTTTCTTCTCCCTATGTACCTTCAAAACCCTCTCCATCCTTCCCAAGAGATTTTATTTTATTAGGAAACATCTCTCCAGGGTGGTGCATTCAACCTGGCCTCTATGCCTCCAATCTGACATACTGAGGATTCAAGTGGCACACTGGATGAAAGTCCAGTTCAAAAGGAGCCAATCCAAATGGATGCAATACAAATGAATTTTGAACTGTATCATTCCCTCTTCTTTCTAAAATATTTTCATCTTAGATATTGAAGGCAACGTTTCATTAATTGCAGTAAGATAGGATAGCTCTATTAATGCAAGTGGTACACCACAATTTATATCAGTGTCATAGTCCAATGTCAATCTCACAGAGGCAGACACTTGAGCAAAGAAGAAAGCCTGATATGGGGTTGGAGAGGAAGGAAAAGGAGCTAGAGCTGTTGGATGTTGGGGGTTTTTTTGTTGTTTTTTTTTTTTTAATCTAAAAAAAGAGGCAGATCTGATTCCATTTGAGGCTTGTGCCATTTCTTATTTTATCCTTGTGGTTCACCAATTCCTCACTGAACAATAATAGACATTCCTTCATAGTTTGATATTTAGCTATTAAAACAATTCAATATGTTCTATATATAAGTTAATTAAGGTCCCACCTTAAATCAAATGCTCATGTGTAACAAGCCTACATCCGCTGTGGGACAATATCTCTGCTGCTTTGAAACGCTGGTGTGGTGTGTGTGCCCACGTAACATGGGGCAATTCTTGTGCTGTTTGCAGACAGCCCCTGCAGATCTGGGCCTTTCCCTTTGTTAGACACTTGCCATGTGATCTGTGTGGAGGACTGGGAAGGGCAGCCTTGTAACAACATTATTTCAGGAGGATAATAAGTAGCCATCATAAATTCCTTTTTTAATAGTTTATTGCCGGTTGTAGTCTATTGACAGTGCCTGTTTTATAGCATGGAGGAAAACAGTTCCTTGTTGGCACTAGTCTCTAAAACTGTTTGATAGCTCTGGCCCTTTTTAGTGCCTTCAGAGAAAACGTAGTGGCTCATGAAATGAATCATAAATAGCTGAGTTGAAGTTGAACAAAAGACAGAAAGAGGGAGGAAAAAAGTCTTGCACTTACTGAAATATGTTTATTTTGGACAATAATCTATTAACTAGTTTAACAAAGATACTTTAAGGCTCAATCTTAATGTCTTAGCTAGAAGAAAAAAAATCAGTTCCATGAGGATTGTGTCATGCGTCTTTATGAGGAGACTGTTTAGTAAAGACTGTTTTTCTTCTAGTTCAGAAGTGATACACACAAAACTCTTCTGTACTATCCTTCACGTTTTGGAAAGAGGAAACAATATAATCTAATGCTCAATTGTTCTTGCCATCACTGTCCTGTTCTGTAACATTGGACACTTTATGCAATCTATTGGGGTAGGATAGAATGAAATATACAGTTATTTAGAGAGGGCTGAGAAAGAACTGAATACCTACTGGGTCCCACAAAATCCCAGCTCTGTAACATCCCTAGGTATTTACATTTACAGTACCTACTCTAAATCATTTTACTCTAAACCCTAAGACCATCACTCTTACATAAATCTGTTCAAAAATCAGAAACCTGGGCATCCCAGTCAATATCAGGCTTCACAGGACACGTAGGAGGACTCACAGTCTTCAAGGGCAACATTGTGCAATTTTGCTAAAGCTTACTACCCAGTCTTTGTTTTTCACCCTTCCCTACCCACAGGCTGATGAATGCCATATGGATCCTAAGACTCCAGTTTCAGACTGAAATATTAATCTAAATTTTTGCCATGTTTCTCCATTTTCTGTGTGACCTCTGTGAACACAGGAATCTTAAGCTCATCTAGCAGACACCAGAAGGATCTGGCTTTGGACCTAATTTATTTTGGACGAGATATGCTGCCAGACACCAGCTTGAAAGACAGGACTAAATGGTGGAGCCCATTATTTATATAACACTGTGACAGAAGTGAGACACCTTGGTTCATTGTCCTTCTCAGTCTCAAAGGCTGAAAAATTTTAAATTAAATCTACGTTTCCTTTTTGTTATGAGAATATCGAAGTCATCAGCCTTCTTAGGCTGAGCTGCACTGTCAGTACAAGGGGGTACAGCTTTGGATCTTTGACTTTCAGGGATTCAGTTATGCTTCTGATGCCTGCTTTCTGTTCTGCTAATACTTCTAATCTAGTGCTTTTGGTTTTAATACCTCACAAGAGGACTCAAAGCCTCAGAACTCCCATGTTTTCCCAGAAATGAAGGCATCCTTCCTACTTTCAGAGAAAATGCTGTAATCCACCTCAGGTTTTTGTGTTTTTTCTTCACTATGTAGGCTATTGGTTACATTTTCTTCACCTGAGACAACTCATACTCTGTGTGGACAAAATGATCCAAAGTGGGTACTGGGCCCTATTATTCATGTAGATGAAGACAGTACTCTACAGATATATCCATCGGCTTATACAGCAGAAAGTCAGATGGGATTTCAGGTGTTTCCCTGTACCTAACATTCTTTTTAAGCCCATTTTGCACAGCTCTGTACTCCCTCTTGTAACTGTTCAGGCCCTCTTCTTAGCACCTCCTACGTGTATGCACTGTGGAGGAAATCTGTGCACTTTAGGCTGAATTATGAATTTCAATCCAAAGAGACTGGTGTTGCCTCTAGCTTATGTCAGCTTTCATTCCTCATTGTGTTGCAGTCTCATAGTATTATTGGGTGAGAATCTGTTTTTTTTTTCCCAAGTAACATTACATTGCTATAGTTATCCTTGCATTGTTCACTTCAGGATGAGATTTCTCCTGAACTCTTTTTTGACTGTCTCCCTGAACATCATACATTTCAATCTATTTCTCCATCAAAAAACTTAATGCCTACGGTTTATGATTGGTAGGGGCTCTCAGTTTTGTCCTAGGATTGACGCATAGCATTGGTCTTGTCTGATCATCTGAAATCTTGTCCCAGATTCTCTCCTCATGTTGTCTCTTGAGTGTTGGCATTGGCTGAAGAAGACCTAATAGCTTTGGTTTTGGTGCAGGGAGAGACAGGTGCCTTTCTTTAAAAACTTTCAGTGAAGAGTCATGATGGCAGAAATTGCATACTCCTTGTGGTATGATCTGTGGTAAACTTCTCTGAGGAGTGAATAGAGTCTGATCTGTTACAGAATGTGTTAAAACCTGAGGAGGGATTAGAGAAATCCATGTAGAAGTCAATAATCAATATCAAGTCATTCCTTCATTTCTGGCACTTACCCTTTTTCATTCTCTGTACTCTTTGAATAAGCCATAAGGACACTAATAAATTAAATAAATTCTGCAGTAATCCTGTCTATTACTTGTCAGACACCTGAAACTGCAGATTAAAGACGTGATAGGTGCCTAAATGAGTATGCAATGAATATTTTGCCTGGTTTTGCTATGTCAAGAACAAGGCTCATGTGAATCAATCACTGCAGCCCCAGTGAAACCAACTGTGCAGGTCTTTGCATGCAACAGGTTAGAGGGTTAAGGCCACAAATCCTGATTTGCACAGTTACACACAGATAACTTTGCACTGATGAATGGTTTCCCTTATTTTTATGACCTCTGAAGCACAGAGAATTGTCTTCCTTATTTTATTTATGTTGTAAATGCAAAGTTGCTTGTTATCTTTTAGCACTTGCAGGATCTTGGCCCAGAGCAATAAATTAAACAAATAATTTATTGTATGTCTCTATTTCTTTTTAAAAATACCAGTCACCTGTGAGCATCTGGCGTAACAGCCTACGTTTTATTAGTGTGTTATATCTTTCTTTCACACGGATTTCAAAGTCTCCTTACTAGTAGAAAGAGTCAGAAAATCCCCTTTTTTCCACTGTCATAGGATACCTACAATTTTTAGAACTCCAAAGAACATCTGTCCATTGAGAATGAGTACAGGGCTTTTTTGTTGGTTTTTGTTTGTTTATTTTGTTGGTGGTGATGGGTTTGTTTTGTTTTTCCTGTGTTTTGTTCTGTTTTTCTTCTGTGAGACACTTTACCTTTTCTGCCATAACACTTGAATGTTTCATTCCATATTTTATTTGATATAAAGTCAAACCTTCTCTATGTAGCTTTTCTTCCTGTCACTGGGACACAGTAGGGTGTGGAAATGCTGTGCAATACTGACACCTGCCAATATTTGTCTGAAGAGCACCAATCAACTTACCAGTGTCTCCTCATGACCTGACTCTTCTGCAGGGAGGAAAACCCTCTTGACTTAATCAGTAGTTTGATAAGATATGTTGGAGTATTCTCCTCTTTCGTTTATTTTTTTATTCAGCTGGAGAAAATAAATCTAGATAAATCTTCCAATCCAAAGAGAAATTTAGAATCCTGCTAGCAAAATACATATGCACCCAATCATTTTAGTGATATATTACTTTGTCTAATCATTAACTTAAAATGCCATGTAAGAATTGTAATCCACAGTAAATCATTTAGTAAAATTATTTTAATGTACTTCTGACTAATGAAAAACAGTCTAGTTTCCACACTCAGTTGGCTGCCAAACATTGTTTAAGAAAAATTGGAGTGTGTGATCCAAGTCGACATAAGTTATAGCAGATACAACGCTCCAATATAGTGTTGGTTTGCAGATTATTTGGTTTAAGAGATAGGAAGAAGATGACATATTAAATAGCATGAAGATTGCCAGGCCTATTTGGTGCCTTAATTAGGATGCTTTGCAATTCTATGTTTAATTCTTCTCAAAGTCTCCTTGAGAAGAGAGGCTCCTCTCATAGTCTTCGTGACTATCTTATCTGCAATGATATCAGAAAGGTGGAAGTGCTGGAACGGGAGAAGGTGCCATAATTGGAAAAAAAATGGAAACTGATGGTTCGTTTACTAACTCAGTGGGAAAATAAAGAGGTTAATGCTCTGGCAGATGCACAAAATTTCTCTTCTTAGTGTGACGGTGGACGAGTTAATGTTTAAAAAACAATTGAACCAAACATACTCTGTTCTGAAGTTCAGAAGGAAACAAGGAGCAGTGTGTCATGTGGATGTCCACGTCAAGTGAACACATTGTTGAGGAGGGAGACAAGACCCCTGGGCTTAAGGAACAATAATATGTGAAACACAGCAAGCAGTAATAAGCAGTGAATATGAGGGAGTCATCTTCTTTATTCCCAAGTCTTTAAATTTAGATTTTTATTTGAAAATAAAGGAGAAACCAAGGCTATATGAATACCAATTTTAATATAGACAACTCTTGAGATTAGCTCAGTTGGTCAAAGCATGATGCTAATAAAGCCAAGGTTGTGGGTTGGATCCCCTGTAGAGGCCATTCACTTAAGAGCTGAACTTGATGATCCTTGTGGGTTCTTTCCAACTCAGAATAGTGAATAGTCATTTCAGCGAAGTGTTTTCTATTCACTATCTTATAATAGATACATTATTTCTGCTGTCACAGCCAAAATCTTGTGGAAAATGAGACACTTTTATATTGACTGGCATTTTGTACCTTCTATGTTTCCTTAGATTTTATCAGCATCATAGTGGTGTGAGGAGCAAGGGGGAGGTCTCTTCCATAGCCATTGCAATGTGATGCAGCAGAGCTGCAAATCAACTGTGATACTCTTAGTAGTCCAGGTGTCACACCATGGGTGAATATTTGCTTAGCTTCGCAAAGAGTTCGTTCAGCCCTCCATGCTTCTCCCACTACAGGATTTCCAGTACCTAAGGCAACTGGCTCTAGCCTCACTGGTACTTCTGCCCTTAGTATTGCAGTCACAGATCTCAGCAATTTGTGCAGGATACCTATGATCTCAGATCCCTTTGATGCATGGGAAAACATCTACCTCATTGTGCCTGTCTGCAAATTCACTGTCACAGCTTTGCATGTGTGTCAAGTATGAGAGCCTGTTCCCAGCACTGAAATGATATAGAAATTAGCTTGTTCTGCACAGTTACTATGCAGCTCCTGCAGCCATCCCACTCACATCACTGCCTCCAATGCCTCTTTTAATAATACATCACAATCAAATGAGAATAACTCTTCTAAACACTGTGCAAAGAACAGCCTTTGCAAACTCAAGTGTCAATACACAACAACCACTGGGTTTCCAGAAAAGCAGATTTTAGCAACATTGGGAACACTGCATATGTGGAAGGCAAAACTATTCCCTAGGAAGTAAAAAAATCCATTTCATTCCTTTATTTTATAGCCCAAATGGCCATAAGTGACTAACGACTTCTGAATTAATATTTTTTTGAATACCCATCTGTAACACCTGAAAGCTATCTGTTTTTCATAGTGTTATTGAGCATTTTCTGACAGTTTTGCTGCTTTTAGAAAAGGTACTCAAAAAGCAGATGCATCTAAAATTAGCTTTAGGAGGAGACAACAAAGAGAGGAGGCAGCTGGTTAGTATTTGTTTGAGAACAGGTGATGTTGAAGGAATGTGAAGGTTTTGTGTAGCAGGAAACAAGACAGCCAGGAAATTAAAACAAAACTAAGATAAACAGTTTCAAGAGAACTATTAGACCTCTTTGGACCTTCTTTCTCCTGTTGTTATCACTGATCAGCATCTGTACACTCAAGGGTGACTTACCTTCGGCATGGTGCAGCATCTGTGCTTGTAAGTCAGAAGATCCAAGCAAGACTTGCTTAATGTAAGTTTGGTTGTGTCTGTGGCTGGAGTAGCAGTGCAGAGCCCTGAGGAGGAAGACAAGGTTCACCTGCAATAGCGAGACTACTACTTGGTCTCAGGGACAGAGTGTTAGGGCAGATCAAAAAATTAAGACAGCAGAGGATGGTCAACCCTGCCCCTGTGGCATTTATGTGTCAGGTCAGACCCACTGGTGGATGTGAGCACTAGTCTCATTGAGTGGAGAAGTCAGTCACTTTTTTCTCTATGCTGGGCACTGCACAGGCACCTGACCAGTGACTGGGGGGTAAACATTCCTTGCAACACTCATACACAACTCACATGCATCTTAGAGCGTGAACTTGCCAAGTTTTTGTGCCACTGCCTCTCCTCCCTGTCTTCTACTGACAAAGGTTCAAACAAAGAAAGGTGGTGGTGGAAGTGTTCCTTCAGGGAATTTTTCTCTCCCTACCAACACAAAGGTTTTGGGAGTTGAAGTGCCAGGACTGAGAACAAAGGAGTGGTCGATGACTCTAGATTCCACCTTAATGGTGAGGTGGAGGT
>VWZD01003267.1:38407-62658 GCA_013396695.1 Sakesphorus luctuosus
TTTGTGGGTTAAAACCAATTTCTGTTTGTGCCATTGAATTTTTTGTAATATTGTTGTTAAACTGTAACTCTGATTTATAATCTCTTTTCTGTTGGGTTCATTTCTCCTGCAGGTTTACCTTTGAATCAGCATACACAGAATCACAGAATATTCTAAGTTGGAAGGGACCCAAAAGGATCATCAAGTCCAACACTTGAGTTAAAGGCCCATGTAGGGATCAAACCCACAGCCTTGGTGTTCATTAGCACCATGATCTAATCCAGTGAGATAATACATTGTTACAGATACAATGCCTGGAACCATGTTGATCTTGAAAGTTGAACTTGAGCAAGAATGTTCACTGCAGCCCATAGTTGCCTGGATGCTCTGGGGATACAGACTGAGTTGTGTGCCTAAAACACAGCCTCCCACAGGGTGAGGGTGCGGCAGGTAGAAGTTGTGATTGTCAAAGTCCTTAAATGTGTAGGACCACACAGCCCTATCAAGGTTTCAGAAAGGTGCCATTTTCTTTAGAGACATTAACCCAGTAGTTATTACTAGGGCTCCTGATGGGAGACAGTGCTTTGCATCTCAGCAGGTGGGGAAGGGAACTGAATGTGATGCATGCAGGATCTCTTAGAGATCTGTGTAAAAGTGGGCAGAGGTCACTATTTATGTTTTCTCTGTTCTGAGATGCTCTGGTTCAAGCAGGGTGCTCCAAAAATGCCTACAGGACTGGACTGTGCTACAGGACAGGGTTCTGCAGATACACAAAAAAGAGAGAGTCTAATCTGTAGACTGGACTTGGGTAAGTTACTCTAAAGATTCAAACAGAATTAAGATCTAATATGCAATTTTATGGATCAGACACTTGATCACCTTTGAAGTTTCCTAAGCAATCAAGAATAAAAACATATCAAGAATAAATCAAGTGTTTTATATTGATGCCGAATGTCTAGGAATAATCCTGACCTTCCACAAACATCTTCTGGATTCACAGTTCACACTGGTTTCAGTGAGCATGAAAATCAAGCTTCTTGTTGGGCAGTCCTAGTATGGATTTAGATCCTTGAGTTTAATAGCTTTGCTATTAATAGTTTTGCTGTTAAATAATTATTAGCTCTGCTACTAAACTGTACCACAAAGGCCTAACAAATTTTGACAAAGAAAAAAGAGGTATTGGTTAAATATCTTCAGCGATGCTGAATTGTTTATCAGTACCAAGATGTTGCTCACACTTGCTTATCTCACAAGTGCTTAAAGAAAAGATTTTTTGGGATTCATGCTGGCATCTCTTAGAAATGTCATTTGTTGTCCATGGTGATTTTATGAAGATAGTGGATATATTTCCTCATAACGTGGAGGTGACAAGTTATTACAGGCATAGTCTTCCCCCAGTTCTTCTGGCTCATCAGAGCTGTCCTCTGACCTGGAAAGGCAAAGAGGAGCAGATGCAAAAAAAGGATTTACCAAACACAAAGAATACAACTAATCTCAGTGCTCCACCCTAACAGCCTTATCTGGGTGAAGTACTTCCTGGTTTCTTGAGAAAATGCTATGAGATGAAGTTTTACTGAGATTCAGTTGTTTGCTCTGTTTGGGGATTTTTTGTATGAAGTATCAAAGTGTTAGGAGATGACCTTTGTCTTCTTCCTGCATATGTCTGTCTTCCATGTTGCTGAGGACAATGAGGCAGTCAGCAGTTTTTCAAACTTCAATAAATGAACTAACAGTGACTTGTGTTTTAGGAAGAATATAATTCTGAGTAACTCCTGTAATCAGAATATTTTTCCTTAGAGGAAAGAACTATATAGAATTATTTTGTGTACAATTTATGCAGTTTCATACTGCTGTATAATAGCAGCAATCTTGTTTATGCCTCAAAACTAGTTAAAGAGTAAGGGCTGGAATGTTTCTACACTAGGAGAGGAGTATGTTGTGACCAGACATATTCAGGAGGGAGAGCATCTGGTATCAGATTGATTCTTGCATTGTTGCAGAAATGCTCTTTGTGTGCTTACTTATCTGTTTTGATTATGTTTGATTGGAAGCCTCTGGCTGTACATATAATAACCTAAAAATGGTAAGATAAGTGTAAAAAACCTGGCACAGACAGGAGCATATACACTAACATCTTCAAAAATAGCAAGAGATTTAGTAGACTGAAAATTGAAAGGAATTCATAATAGAAATTAAATTGGATAAAAATGCTTTCCAGGATAAGTATGCCTCCTTCCTCTTTACTTGGGAGGAATTCCTAACAAAGACAAAAAAAAGTTCTGAGGAATGAAAAGACCCTGGACTAGCTGTTGCTTCCTATGAAACCATACATAGTACTTAAAATACTCAGAAGCCTGTGTCCAAATACGCTAAGGCATTTCAGAAGATGTACCTGTGATTCCTGGTGTTCTCTTCAGGATAAATAGTGAAGTTCTCATCTCCAGTAAAAGCCAGGTTATCCAGTGGGTAAGCAGGGCAGAAGTGAGGAGAGCCTGGGGTGGGAACTGGAGAGGCACTGGAGGAAACAGCACTGCAGCAGCTGAGCACTGGGTGAAGGTAGCTGGGACTCATAGAAATGCCTTCCTGAGATGGGTATGGTGGAGGGATGTACTGTACCACTGTGGCACCATGAAAAGTTATAGGCTGGTTAATGCCGGTGAAGACAAAGGACTGTCCGCTTGCAGTCTGGTCAAGGTCTGACATATTTTCCTCTCTTTCTGTACAGGGTTTGCATGTAAGCATATTAAATTTACAAACAGCAATCAGAATAAAAGTCACTCCGACAGATAGCAGAATAGGCCCGAGTAACTGAGTCCATTCCAGATGAGTAATGCCATCATATTTTATCCATCCCATCACGGTGAAAGTGATCCCCACCAGTCCCAAAAACACACCTGAAAAGAGCAGAGTGGTGCCAGCTTTATCCCCATCTGACACCTGGGCATCAGATCTGTTTGGCTGACAAGGAGTGACAGAAAAGACATTCAAAGAGAAATCTTCTACATTGTTGTTGTTTTGCTCCATTACAGAGTATAGTGTATCTTCTGCCTCAAGAGAAAGGGCACTTTTAAGGGTCTTGGCACAGTATTTAAAGTCGAAGGTTCAGGTTAGTTATACAAGAACTTTGTGTGTGTATGGTTAACAGAGTCCATCATGTGAAAAAATAAACTTTGCTTAGAAGAATAAAGGTCTGGGAAGTGAAGCCTGAAGCCATTGCTAAAGATTTCTTGAACTACCACCATCACTTCCGAAATGGCTTCACCCTTGAATGGCTGCTTATCTTTTTGTTTATCCTCTTCTTTAAGTTAGCACCCATGATACTTTCTCACTGTGCCCATGCTGGACAGGACAAAAAGGAAGCCAGAACTGTCACAGTTTTTCCTAGGTCCTATCTAGCTGCTGCATCCAACATATGGACAGCATACGTTTAGTTAACACCAGCGTGGCAGTTCTCACTCTCAAATTCCAGCTCCATTTTCTACAGAAGAATATCTGGCCATTGGTAGGAAAGCTCTCTTGTGCTCTGAAGCATGACATTTATAGTCATGCCTAGACTTCTGTTGCAGCTATTTCTGCAGTCCACAGCTTCCATGGTTTAAAAAATATAAAAGTAGGCTTTCTGATATTTTACTGGGGCAACCACTGTGTGGGTGGAAGGGTAAGCAGACTCTGAGAGCTTCCGGTTGTGGGAGAAATGCTATTTCAAGCTAACCAAAGCCTTCCAGATAATTGAAGGTTAAACATAATTGCCCTGTAATTTCCCCTTAATTGTGGACATTTTTTGTTGTGGGATCTCCAGCCCTTCCTCAAAGTTTACATAGAATAGCGCCCACATACCCAATAGCACATCACTGCAGGAATGGGAAACCATCTCCCATGTTTAACCTGGTACAGTAAGGGATCTTATCCTGTACTCAGAAGTACCTAGAATATTTTTTCATATCACAATGAATTGTTCAGCTGAACTTATGTACCATATATTAAACAGGCAGATTAATTGAATTTTGAGATTTTGTGTTTCCCAAGAGTGTCAGACCAAAGTAGTTGCTGTTGGAGGGTTATGGTAAAATGTCTTTGTAAAATTCTTTAAGGAGGAAAAAGCTCTAACTACTCAATCTGTTTGACTGGTGTGGCAGGGCAGTACACACAAGACATTGACTACTGCTCAAGACAGTAGAACCCATAACGCTATTTCCTGCTACCAACAGCTCTAGGTAAGCAAGCTTATCCTGAGATTTTTAAGATAAAAATAGCTCTAAAACTAGAAAACTGACCTTTCAGACTGCTTCTTCAAAGTCAGTAAAGGTGCCTTTAGTCTACTGTGCATTCATATCACACAGTGTTGCAACAGCTCTCTTCTGAGAGGGGCTGCTCACCACATTTCGCACTCTGAGAACTGATGATGAATGCAATTAAAGATGTGTCTTTCTCATTTGCCAGCAGATAGTCCTTGAGGAATATTAGTGCTGGATTCCTTTATAAAACATCTGTGAAATTTCCAAAGTCAGTATATGTCTCTTCCATTATCCACGGTGCCAAAAAATTTTCTGACAAATACACTCAAGATCTACCTTTTCCACAGCACCAAGTTTAGTCAGGACTCTCTGCACCTCTTGAGGAGCAAAGAGTTCAGGCTTGCAATGCAGTGTTTTGTATGATGACAGTAAAATTAGAAACTGCTGAATTACTAGGTAATCTGTTGTTGTATTGGTAATTAAACCCAAAATCTAAGTCATCTTCAACCTTATATTAGTTAAACTTAATGGAATTAACTTCTGTTACTGCTCATTACAAATCAGATTTTCCCATACCATGAATCATTCTTGCCACTGCTGAATCTTCCAGGTTTTCCAACACCCTTTCAAAAGCAGCAATATATTATAACAGTTGTATAACTAATAGTATATACAGATGTAGTGTCACCTTTCTCCTCTCATTCATTCAAGAACGCTGCAACTGCTGTTTGCAATGGATTGTGCGGGAGTGCTTCCTTGATCCTTTGCAATGGCCTTAGATGCCGTCTGGAATCAGAATTTTTCAAGTTGTGTGTTGTATCATCCCATGGGTGTCTCTTTGCCTCTGGTCTAGGACATGACTTCATGATTGTTGAGCAAGTGCACAGTAGAGCTGAAGAATACAGGTTTCCTTTTTTTCTTTCCAGGCCTACTTGTCACTTGAACTTTGAAAATAAGATGGAAAATACTTTCCATTTGGTGCAGTAGGATCTACTCTGAGATTGGCTCAGTTGGTTAGTGCATGGTGCTAATAACACCAAGGTTGTGCTTTCAATCCCTGTGTGGATCATTCATTTACGAGTTGGACTCAATGATGCTTTTGGGTCACTTCCAACTCAGAATATTCTGTGAAATTTCTGTAAAACTTACATTAAAATTGATTTCACTGTAAACTGCTCCTTTTTTGTAAGATACAGTTCCTCTAAGTCTCCCCACATTCTCCATTTATTTCCCCAGACAGTGCTAATGCTGCATTCAGGCAGCTGTCAAGGTCTTAATAGATTGCTGGATCACACTGATTTTAAGGCCAGTGCTTTTCTTTGGCAATAACTGTGTGTTCCCAGAATTCACTTAAAGATGCTGACTTACTAAGTGCAACCCGTTTACCTAGAATAACTCCAAAACAAGACAGTTTTGTGAAACCTAGGAAATTGGTCAGAGTGAGGCTTTTCAGAATCAGTGCTGTTTTCAGATCTCATTACAGTTTTGCTCTCATTTGCTTCAGACCCTACCCCTGCACACATGCACTGCTTTGCTTTCTGTTCTTCTACATAATTTTCTAACACCAGTGCAGACTTCCCCTCCAGCACTTGCTGCTGGAAGTAGGTGCTCTGCACATCCTCAGTTCTCTAACCTGTTTCAAGACACACCCTAGTAAAAACTGACAGGCCCTCATTTAACCTGTTTCTTCTCTCCTTTTGTTACTTATTTTTATGCAATTGTACACATTATTGACCTGTTGTACTGAGGTTTTATTTTCTCACACGCCTGTGTAGGCATGGACTTAGTCAAAGAACATGCAAAAGAAGCTACATAGCGTAGTATTGCACACCGATGGGCTTAAAAATGAGTAGGTATAAATTATCACTCCATAATGAAACATTAATTGTAGGGAGATAAGGGGGCTGATTATTTGACTTAGGGAGACCTTTTCCAGAGAAAGGCAAGTGCACTTGGCAGCTTTAATGGAAAACATGAATTATACGTGTAAGAGCAAGAGATGAAGAACCACCACAAGCAGGTCTTATACTGCAGGGTGTTGAACTACTGCACTGTCAGCATGAAAGCATAAATAAATTGTGAGGATTGTGAGGTTCAGCCAGCTGTCAATTTAACTGCAAGGTGGTTTTATATGCTTCAGGGAATGCAGGCCCACCAAATTGAAAGTATTTCCATACTTTACTATTCAGGTACATGCATGCGTGATAGACGGACTAGCATTGATCTAGATGAACTCTGGCACCTTCACTGCAGAACCGTGGAGGGATTGGCCCTACAGGTCATAACTCTAAAGAGATAGGATGGAAAAAGGATAAGTGGATACAGCAACACAAACTACAAAGAGCAAGGATGGGGTGAGTACAATCCTATCCTATAAACTACCCTAAAAACATAGCAACATTGCAAAGATCTGTGTAATCTCTGTTTTTCAAATGAGTTAACTGTTCAATTTTTTTTAGCTGCTGGTGACACAGGAAGGAAGACTTCTAGAGAAAAGGCATTAATCCATACTTTTGTGCATCCTTCTTATATCTAAAAGATTGTAGTGTTGCAGTTAGAAGCAGTGCAATGCCAGTGCTCGCAGAAAGAAAGACCATAACTTCATTTAGAGAGGATAAACAACGCTTACCTCCCACTTTGCCTGTTTAAGTAAGTGTGAATCAGTAACCAACTTGATTTGCTTCCTAACATTTGTATGTCAAGCACTTAATCTAACCTTAGAGCAGAAAGAGGGTTATAGTACCATTAGTGTGACAGTAAAGTATCTCATTTCCTCAATAAAAATGCTATTATTTTAAGCTCCTTTTATAATTTTACAATATGTTGACTCCTTTCTAATACAGACATTTCACTCCTACTCCCCACATCAAAAATTTCTCCCTGTAATGCTGTTCAACCAGTGGTAGCCTTCAGTGGTGAAGGCAGATCTGCTAGCCCCTTACTCACATTTTCTGACTTTGCTGCAACAGATTTCAGCAACACAGTAGACAAATACTTTTGCACTGGCTATGTTAACTCCCACAGTGCTGAGCAGTTTATGGAGATGCACCCAGTACAACTATTGGGTTTTCAAGTCAAAAACAGAAGATGCTTATACAGCTGTACACTGAACTGTTTCCTAAGCATCTTCTCAAAATTACACAGAGATTTTGTTTTCAATCCTTGTTTTCAGGGGTAACACCTACCCTTCCCAGGAAACTCAGGTGCTGAGTCTGAAGTCAGGTCAGCAGCTTTCTAAACCATGGTTTCTGTGAAGACTGCTTCTTTAGAAATAAAGTGATCCACCCTGAAGACTCTGCAGTAGACGATCAAAATACAGTAACCTCGAAGAAAAGTAGGAAGATCATGTCTCTGTTATAGAGTACTCAGCTGAGCCAACATATTCTACTTGATTTGTCTGGTTTCTTGGGTACATCTTGGGAACAACTGACCAAATTCCAGGCAGCACAAAAGGTTAATACTTTTCCATTGACTATTTTTCTTTAAAGATGGTGACATATTTCAAGATTTGTTTAAACATCTTTTTGATGCTTAGTCTTTTCAGAAAAGGAGTATTCCACACAACACCATAAAGTCAACATGAGTCTCTGTTGTGTGGAATCTTTACATCAAATACTCCAGCTTCTGTACTTGTTACAGAATAGCATGATAAATCCAGAGATAGACAGGCTCCTTCAACATGTGCAAGGCTTTGTGTGCACAAATCATGCACAGCAGCAGGCATCACTCTTAAAACAGGTCAAACAAAAGCTAAAAAAGAATAATCCAAAACATGGCAAACAATAGCTTGTAGTGCAGATGGCATACAAGGAGCAGCTCCTCAAAAAACTCACTATATAAAAAACGTTTGAGAAAAAAGAGGACAAAATGCCTAGTGGCTTTTGTGGATTCCCTTCCTTCATACAGACATTTCCCATGGCTGAGTCATGCCAGTTTAATCAGCTCCTGCACACAAAATCCCCCTCTGTGCTGTGTTTGCTCATTACTCTGCATGCATAAGCCTCTCAGCTCTATTGCTGGCTAAATATACCTCTTGCTGGCTGGTTTGTTTTTGTGTGGCTGCACATAGAGCTGCCCTAACATGACTGAGGGAACAACACAGAGTTGGAAACAAATGGCAAAAGCAGGAGCTCCTGAACATCTCTCTAAAGCACTCAGCAGATGAGACACATGTTCACAGAAGGATGACACAGGGCAACTACCTTTCCCTAGGCACAGGAGGGAATTTGAGTGCTTAATTCATGGTCTGGCATTCTGTTACAGCCAGGTTCCCGAAATTCAGCAAGGCAGAAGACAAGTTGAGGTGTAGCTGAGGTCCCAAAACATGCAGCTGAACAGTACAGAGATCACTCCACAAGACATTTTAATGCTGGCAACTTCAGCATGCTGAACCAAACCCAAGGATCAGCTCTGTCACTTCTGTTTCTGGGCACAGAATCAGGTCTTTTTTTCCTCAAACAGGGTTCAGAGCAAGTGGCAAAGTGTCAAAGACCAGCAGCAACTCAGTTCCTGCTAATTATCTTTACCTACTACAAGCAAATCCTTCAGTTTGAGAAGAGGTGCAAACAACCACAAAATAAAACTAGAACCTCCATCCTGAGGGCGGCTGCTAACACTGACCTGGGGGCTGCAGCAGGATAAAGGACATACAGGGTTGTATTTCTGAACAGTCTTTCAAGTGCTGTGTCAGTTAAACACATTTGTTGCTAGCATTTCCACAAAACTGCCTCTTCTGCATTTGCTGATAAGTAATGCCTGCACCTGGAAGATAAACAATGCTTTGTGGTGCTCACTCTCACAAAATCAGCACTTCTTGTATAAACGATGAATGATGATATAAAACAGCAGTATAATCCTCTTGAAATCAGTCATTACCACAGTTGAACTGTTAGCCTATTAACTATCCTCAGGGTTGCCTTCAGGGTCTTAACTGCAGCTAAAACTGATTTTCGTAGGGATTATCCTTACATAAGGATCAGAGACAGTCTAAATAAAGCTATGGAGTGTTTGTTACCAGGCAGACCAAAAGTAACCATTTCAGTTCTTCACAGCATCTTTGGTACTAAGCTTAAACATCCGTATTTGTGAACAGCTTCAGAGTACTTACAAAGTCAATAACTTTGCAAACAAGTATTTTCCACAAAAGTCATGCAAAAATAGAAATAAAAACACTTCCTAATAATTTCTTTTTCTGAAGCTCCAAAGAGATTTAATTAAAATAATCAAAAAAGTTGGTCTCTACTTAGGGCCTTCATTTTAAAAAGAACAACTAAAAATAGAAACCGAAACTGTAACAGAACAAGATGAGCATTTTACATTCTTCCTTCAGACTACTTTAGAAGCAATCTTGCATTATCTATTATTCCTTAAAATCCAAATTCATTGTTTCTTCTTCCTGATGAAAAAATAGACAGAGCCAACATTATTGCTTTTATTACAAAATGTAAGTATATTGAAAAATTTTAAATCTCTGTGTACAATTTAATTTAAAAATCAAGTCAACTGACAGTCTTTTATGAGCTGATGTCAGACGTGGCGAAGGAAATAGATGACAAAGATGAGGAAGAAGATGGTGAATACTCATTTGTTATTGATGCTTTTTCTTCATATTTTGGAGGTGATTCAGAGAAGTATAGCATTGGTAAAATACTTGAAGGTGAGCTGCTTCCAGAAATTGTACATATGGTTTCATAGTCTCTAACAGCAACAGTTCTTTCATCATTTGCAAGCTGTGCTCTATAAAACACAAAACTGCATATTAGCATAATTCATTTATTTATAGTGAGTGAAATTCCACTTGACTTACATAAACATACTTGCATGCACACACTTCCTAAAAATCCCCGAAGCAAAGAACTTGTACAAGCATTAGGATTTCATACTGTGGGCTACATTATGACTCATATGAAAATTCTATTATTTGAGAGGGGAAGGGCAAAACAAGTTCCCTTCTAACCTTTCAGATCACCAGGCACAGCCTGGCTTATGGATATTAGCTGCTTCTGGTTGTGCAATCTCACAATCTTAATAAATCTTCTTCTGATCCTTAGCTCCTAATGTATCTTCCTTCTTGTAGTATATCACATACACTGTTCCTTTCCATTATGACAGACAGTTACTAGACTTAGAACTGCATCACAAAGATCAGAATCCTTAGCCATTTGAGATCTTGCATGAAAAGCCATCAGAAACTTTTACTAGGCATTCCAGCGATCCATGACAGACATAAGGAGTCACATTCACACTCAGAGCTGGAGAAGACATGAACAGACTGCAAGTTCCCAGGAACATTCAAGGAGGGGAGCCAAGTATTCACTGTCCTCATCTAACCATCATAACTTGATCCAAATTGGTTGAACTCACATTGTTCTAGTACCTTGCTCATCTTGCCCTCAGCAGACTGCTTTAGCTGCTTTCCAAAGAAAGGGAAAGAACCCCTCTCTCCTCACTCAAGCCCAGAGCTGACTCTTGCCTTTGTGCATACATTTATATCCCCATCCACAGGAGAATGTATGACCATTGCTAGGAGTGCTGTGCTCTGAAGCATGACATTTATAGTTGTGTCTGGGCCTCTGTTGCAGCTAGTTCTGCAATCCACAGCTTTTATGGTTCAAAAAATATGAAAGTAGGCTTTCTGATATTTACTCTTGCCTTTGTGCATACATCTGTACCTCCACCCATATGGACTGAGGGGCAGGAATACAGAGCTATAGTCATCTTCAGTGCTGTGACTGGTCTTGTGAGGGTGTGTGTTTAACAGAGAGAGAAATACTACAAGGCAAATGCTGAGGCACTATGTAACATACTGCAGAAATGAACCAATTCTAGAATCAGACCATGACTCAGCTTACTACAAGCTTTCTCATCCAGCACAGCGCTTGCTGACAGAACACTAAGCAAAGGATTGAAGAGGCAAATCACCTTTGCTAAGTAGCCATCCTCATAAGAAGTACTTATTCCCTGCCATATGTGGGATCTTCAACCATGGCACTATGTTATGAGCAATGAGGCCACTGTTTGTCTTCCATGAAAGTGCTGCAGAAAAGGACCTGAGGGTCCTGGTCAACGGCAAGTTGAATGTGAGTCATCAGTGCCCTGGCAGCCAGGAGGGCCAACCATGTCCTGGGGAGCATCAGGCACAGCATCACCAGCTGGTGTAGGGAGGGGATTGTCCCATTCTGCTCTGCACTGGGGTGGCCTCACCTTGAATATTGTGTGCAGTTTTGGGCACCACAATATAGGAGAGATATTGAGCTATTGGACAGTATCCAAAGAAGGGCAATGAAGATGGTGAAGGGACTTGAGGGGAGGCCATATGAGGAGTGGCCGAGGTCACTTGGTCTATTAAGGCTGCAGAAAAGGAGACTGAGGGGAGACCTCATCATAGTCTACAGATTCCTCACAAGGGGGAGCAGAGAGGCAAGCACTGATCTCTACTCTCTGATGACTAGGGACAGAGCTGAGGGAATGTCATGAAGCTATGTCGGGGAGGTTTAGGTTGGATATCAGAAAAAGGTTCTTCACCCAGAGGGTGGTTGGGCACTGGAACAAGCTCCTCAGGAAAGTGGCCAGAGAACCAAACCTACTAGAGTTCAAGAAGCAACAACACTCTCAGACACATGATGTGATTCTTGAGGCTGTCCTGTGCAGATTTTACGATTCTTGTGTGTCCCCTCCAACTCAGGATATTCTATGATGCTATGGTTCTTGGGCATTTTACCAATCACATGGTTCAGGCCCTGACCTCAGGGCCTGAAATTGCACAGTAGAGAGGACTTGTGGCCCTCAGTATTCTGCACTGCACTTTTTCAAACAAGTGGTACAAGAGTCACTCTCTCAGCTTCTTGCAATGCTACAGCAGAACAAGTATGTTCCCATTTTTCTTCTACTTATACACTCCAGCCTAGTCTTCTAAATGTATTTCAGCTGAAATGCTTTTGTGTGTATCCCTGGACTTGAGTTAACTCTCTCAGGACTACCAGAGGTCCAGGTTCACACTCAAGTAATTTCTTTGCACACATCCAGTTGCTTTCTACATACATCAGCAATTTACATATCAGAAGGGAGTTACAGTATATGCTGGAGCTGCAGCACAGACAGGCTCAGTGTGGTGTCTAATTCCAAGAGGAGCAGCAGCTGGTATGAAGTCACATCCAGCTGTGGAAACCTTCACTCTGCCCAGTAAGAACAGTTGTGTCATGTAAATTTTCTTTTTCAGTAGCAGGAGCTTACTTTCTCTCCTGTTTGCTCTGGGTGTCTTTTGATTGCATTAGTATAACTCCAAGAGCTGATATATTTCACGTGCAATCTGACAACAGGCAAAAACTGAACAAAATAAAATGTTTCTTCATGCAACAGCTCCTGCCTGGTCATAAGAGACTGCCCCTGGAAACCACTTCTGCTCAATCAGTCCTGACATCTGCTCATCCCTATATCCACGCTTGTCATTGTGAATTGGCAGGCAGGCACTGAATTATCAATGCAGTCTCATCAGCTTAGTACAAAAAGTACACTCTTTAAGTGGAAAACCAGCAGACTCAGTGAATTGTGTGTACAGCTAGGCCTTAACAGGCATGGCAACCCTCACCACAAGTCAATCAACCTCAAGCTGGGCAGCCTCAGTCCACAGAAACCAAACACTGATTATCTCCCTTCCTTAGGTTGTATGTATATACTTATTTTTTTGTTTGGGGAGCAGTCCACCTGTGTACTAAAGTGCTGTACCAATGACAAGGAAGGGTGAGTAAGGTTTTTGACAGAGGTGTTTATTCTACGTTAAAAAAGAAAAGTGTTTTGACAAAAGGCAGAAGAACAATCTGGGTTGTGCTAACAGCAACAGAAGGAGGCATTTGCTGTATTCAGCACTGATGGGGAGAATGAGTTTGGAGGAGGGCACTACAAAACAGAACATAGTACAAGGACCTTGTTGAGGTTCATCGAATGGAGTACTGAGTCCATCACACAGTGAAACCAAACCTTAATAATCACCAGGTATACTTCAAATGATTGCTAAAAAACCACAGACATGTCTGTACACAGTGTGGTAACAAAAATAAGCACCACTGCAAACACAAGTATCCTTTTCCTATGGCAATTAGGTCTTCAGGTAGGGAAAGGGTTTGTGCTTGCTTGCTTCAAAAGGAAGATTGCACTAGAGTTTGGAAGTACCACTGACATCAAGCACACAGCTGGTACAGCTAGTCACGAAACACACTGCCTCATGTGAGAGGAAAATTCTGGTATAGAGTGGAAAGCTCTTAAAGCAGCACTCTATCAACTACTATGACTAAGGTTGGAAAAGATCTTTAAGGGCATCAAGTCCAACTGTCAACCTAGCACCACCCACCATTAAGCCATGTCCTCAGTATTAAAACATATCCACAGGATTTTTCAACATTTCCAGGGACAGTGACTCCACCACTTTCCTAAACAGCTTGTTCCACTGCTTTACAAACCTTTCTGTGGAAAACAAAAAATCCAGATAGCTAAGATAAACCTCCCCTGGCACAACCTGATGCCACTTCCTCTTGTCCAGTCACTTGTTACCTGGCAGAGGAGGCCAACCCTCACCTTACCAAAACCTCCTTTCAGGTGGCTGAAGAGAACAATAAGGTCTCCCCTGAGCCTCCTTTTCTCTGAAAACTGAAAAACCCCAACTCCTTCCATCGCTCCTCACTGTTATGCCTCAGACCCTTCACCATGCTGCCCTTCTCTTGTCATGCTTTAGCATCTCAGTATCTTTCTTGTCATGAGGGGCCCAAAACTGAACCACAGAATCATGGAATGGCCTGGTTTGGAAGGGACCTCAAAGATCATCTAGTCCCAGTCCCCAGTGCCATGGACAGGGACATCTTTCACTAGACTGGGTTGCTAAGAGCATCATCCTGTCTGGTTTCAAACATTTCCAGGCATGGGACATCCACAACTTTTCTGGGTAACCTGTTCCATCACCTTGTCATTCTCACAGTAAAGAATTTCTTCCTAATATCTAATGTAACCTACTCTCCATTTTGAAACTATGCCCCCTTGTTCTGTCACTACACACTCTTATAAAAAAAATCCCTCTCCATCTTTTTTGTAGGCATGCATCAGGTACTGGAAAGCTGCAATTAAGTTACCCTCAGGCTTTCTCTTTTCCAATTCTCTCAGCCTTTCCTCAAAGGAGAGGTACTCCAGATCTCTGCAATGAACTTGGTGGCTTTCTCTAGACTCACTCCAGCAGGTAAGGCAGTAGCTCCTGCTCCCTGAGCTTGGTGGTGGCAACATCTAGCAAATCAGCTATACAAAACGTACATAAAGAATATCTGCATGGGTAAGGCACATAAGGCACATCATCTTGAGATGAAGTAGGCTTTGCAACCTTCTTTATCAGCTCTCTGGAGCAATATCAAGGTATCCTTTGATCTCAACACACTTCTACAGCAGGAACAAGGCAGAACAGCACAGCAGGTCTCACTTCCTCAAGGCAGTGAGATAAGGGACACAGCAGAACTGAACACACTGGCAGATAAAATGACATGCCCAGGGACTGTGGGTAGGTGTTATGAAAGGCTTGCTGCACTGGTTCTAAAGAGGCTTCTAAAATCTGGAAATGTGGATATCATGTCATTGCAGCACTGTTGTCAGAGGTACCTTCTCTTGGAAAATCTGTGGAAGAAATCTGTTCTAAGGGCCACTGAGCTAAGACCTTGTTGTCACTTCAGAAATTCTTTCCAGTCATAATAAACTGTCAAGAATTTAATCCTCATAAAGGGCACTCTGCAGTTTGGAATTCCTGTTGTATACTACAATATTTTAATGCCAATTCAAGTAAAGTAGCTGAAGTAACTTTAGTTAAGCGTTAGAAAACTTTGTCATGGCTAGTAGTTGGTTCACAATGATTATATAAGAACATGGTCTTGGATATCTTGCAAAACAGCTCAGATTTCCAAAGACAGAGAAGAACAGATTCTTACCCATCAGTGAAGATAGAGTGGTATGGTGGAGGATTTTCACTTGCAGGCAAAACACTTGACATAAGACAATGTGTCACAGTTGGTGACATAGGGTCAGCAAAATAAGGAGGTGGTGGGGGTGGGAATACCATTACAGCATCACCTACGGAAAGAAACATAAATTACTACCTCTGAAAAACTGAGCATCACTGGTTCTTCTAACAGTATCCTAGAATTTGTACTTGCTTATCTTTTAAGACAGTGCAATGATCCCATATACAGAATTATGATATTTTAGGCTGTTAGAGTAGGTCAGAGGTACATTCAAAATCAAAATCATCCCAAGATAAAGATGCAGCATATTCACAGATGAAGGATTTAATTTAGAAAATACAGCTGGCAAGGGGACCTGTTCCCTCTGGCTAAGAGACACAAACACTGTTGACTGTCTTCAGAAACTGGAAGTGCAAAATACAGTTACTGTTGGCTCATTTTATGGGTAGACAAGTATTTAGTTTTCCTCACTTATCTAAAATAGGCCAGTCTAAGTTTCTCCACATC
The DNA here is from genome assembly GCA_013396695.1 of Sakesphorus luctuosus. Classification (NCBI taxonomy): domain Eukaryota; kingdom Metazoa; phylum Chordata; class Aves; order Passeriformes; family Thamnophilidae; genus Sakesphorus; species Sakesphorus luctuosus. The sequence goes on from VWZD01003267.1 coordinate 54,117, forward strand.
TACTGCAGTGCTATAATGGAAGTATTGAAGGCATTAATGGTCCTGGTGAATGACTTGTGTGCCCCGACAGTTTCTCTACTACATTACTTGTAGCTCAAGGCACACTAACCATGACCGGGACTATTGATACATAGTTCGCTATTAAGTGTACTGTGCCACACAATCTGCCAATTGCAACTTTGTAATTGAGGAGTCTAAAACTTTTTTTAAAAACAGAAAGTTTGTATCAGTCAGTGAGATGGCAAAACTTACATAAATATTCACAGCTGCCTAGCCCCTGTTCTTCCTTCGCCATTTTCATTCTGGACAGTCCAGAGGATCGCAAAATTCTTGAATTGTGAGATGGGGAGTGTTTTCTAGCTGAGTCTCCACTGTTCCAACACTATGTCAACCAGACCTCAACTTAGTTTCCCTGACTGAAGTATAAAGGGAAACCACTAACTTCACTTTCTTGCCTTGAAAGATAATCTGAACTCATTCTTCATGATTTATCCTGGTGGCTGGAAAACTGACTTCAAAGCCACCTGTTTCCTGATGGTCACCAGACTACAATTCTATACACTGACTTGAATTTCATTATGGGTAGCAGTGCCAAGTCCCATCAGTCTGATGACACTCAAACAGTATTATGATTAACTCATTAATCAACGAGTTTATGGGAATAATCAGAGCAATCACAGTTATCAGAACAACCTATACATGGAAGGTATTCATCAGGCTTTAAAACCAGTGCTATATGCAGGGTATTATTCTCTGCTGACATACCACACGTGCTCAAATACTGTGAAATAACAAAAGCATCTTGCAATTATATCTGTGACTGATAGAAGATGTGACCACAATTAAAAAATTAAAATACAGTTTACAAATCAGATTCTTCTGTTTAAGAGGTCAGAGGCTGAAGGCTAAAAGAAATCTTAAATGTTGTCACAGAAGTGATTTGCAGCATCAACTACACACTTTGAGAAAGGAACTGGGATTGGACTAATTTGTCAGATTATGTTGCTTCCTTTACACAGACAGTTAGTCCTTTCTTTTTATGCCAAAGGAGAGGTTTTGCCTTTGTAGGAACAGTAACTGAACTGACCATACAGAAAACATATGAGACAAAGAAACATTTTTCTGTTTTGGCTGGCTTGACATGCCAGAACTGACATCCTAGAGCTCAAACAAGTAATACTCAGAGGTAAATCATTAGTGGGAAAAAAACCCTACTAACTCTCAAATGTAAAGTTCCAGCATTATTTACCCACCTACTGTAACCTGAAAAGATTCAGAGCTCTGAGGATGTTCTTCACTTTCAGAAGATTCTTGGTTGAGATTTAAGTTTTGTTTCTTTTTAACATGAGCTATCACGAAGAAACACAACCCAGTGAGCACAATCAAAGGTCCCATGATTTGAAGTGACAGGAATCCACAGCCCTGGAGGTCCACATCAGAACTGCCAGTGTGGTTGAGCTGTACGGTGTGCCAGCCAGGGCTGCAGCCAGGAACCCAAATGCCCAGAATGCTAATTAGCATCCCACTAGTTAAAAACAGGAATCCAAATATGAGAAACTGGGCAAACTGACAGTTCCCGTGACAAAAAACAAGGCTGTAGACCTGCTCATTTTGCAATTGTCTTTGTCTTATATACATCCTGGCCCTTGATCGTGCCAGTAGAACACAAACCAGTCCAGTTACAGCCAACACTGGCCCAGCAGCCTTAAGGACCTCATTGCAGTCACTGAAGGTTCCGGATGGGCACGACTGGAGAATAAAGACTGAAAGCAGGAATCCAGCGCAGAGCAACACAGCTCCAAAAACAAAAAGAAAAAAAATAAGTTTCCCATGTTGTCCATTATTTCCTTCACCTCCTGGTGCAGGAACAGCCACTGGATACATGACAACTGAATCCACTCAAGCAGGTAAGTTGTTAGCATTAAATGGCAGCAAACTACAGTAGATCTGTGAACATGAAATACACAAATCAAAAGGAAAAAAAATACAGTGAGACTAGCTACAACATATTTTCTACTTCCAAATCTGCTACTTAGCCTTTATTGTATACTCTCTTGTATACTCTCTTCTGTAGTACCTCCACTATGGATTACAGGGCCTAATCACTTTCACTGATGTTAAATGCCACTGAAAAGACCAAACTCACTTTACAGTTATTCTTAAACTAACTATAATTGCTGTTGCACAGCTAAATTAATTGTTTCTTTAGAGAAGCCATCTTATGATTAAGGGGACGCTATTTTCAAAGGCTGAACATTTGGAACAAGGACAGGTTAACTTTACCCTCAAAAACAGAAAGCTACAGAAAATTTCTGTAGTGAAGAGTTAGGAGTGATAGCTTTTGGGAAACAGTAACCTAAGGCAAATGAGCAATGACTATTGGATGTTTTAACCAAGTAAACCTTTTAATACATACCTTTTCAAAGCATGTAAGTCTTGCTTCTCCTTCAACAGGCAATAAAGTCGTTTCTGTTTCTCTCCTTAAATCAGCATCTTTGTCCTATACAGCTGCAAAAGCAAGCATAGAGATTTTTAGTTTCGTTCTGAACAAAACAGTAAAAACACAAAACCAAAACATTCTAAATACCATGTAGTTCAAGTCTCACTGATTCCACAGTTAGAGTCAGTAAGCACAGTGCTCCTACACTTCTTTCCAACTGCTCCTACTTCTGAATCCTTTGTGCTCCAACAATATTTTAAAAGAAATTAACAAAGGTGGCTCCCAGAAGGCTTCTGAGCCCACAAGAGTCTAGATTCTGAAGCAAAACAGAAGAAAACAGGAAACACTGTTGAGGAAAATAACAGCCCAAACAGTAGTATAGATAACAAATCTGTTGGATGTGGATAAACTGGTTCAGGGAGAGTCTGACTGAAAGTTAGGAGAGAGTTCCATTCAGTGAGCTCTAGGAAAAAGTCAAAAGGAAGTTTGTGCTGCTCTGACACTCTGGCCTACAGGGCTCAGATGAACATACCTGTACTCTACTCCATTGTGACTACCAGCCATGGAGATCTTGGCTACCATCCACCAAAGGTCAAACACAGGGGAAGTTCAGACTATGGAAAAGAACAAGTCTCATGGGTAGACCATGAAAAAAACCAAACATTTCATACCAAGTGTAGGAAGTACCTAAGTGTGCTCATGCTGCACTGTTTTAACACTGTCCTCTTCCCCTCACCATCAGACTCCCATGACAATTTCACCTACGACTTGGATATATGAGTAAGGATAGCTAGGAGCTGGTGAGTTTGTCACTGGCGGAAGTAGGGAATGAGATAGGTAAGTGCTGTTTTTCAGTTAACCTTGAGTCTTTTCTCTATCAGCTTCCACTGCCTTGCTACTAATTCAGATGACTGCAACAGTTATTCCACAAGAAAAACAGAGTATTATGTGATTTCTGGAAGTAAACTGTTGAACATGTGTCAGTCACAACCTTTGTGACACTCCCCAGTAACTACAGTACCCCAGTGGGATGTAAACAAAACACAACCATAAAACCCACTAGTCACTCAAATATATAATTATTTATCTGCAATATAAGGCAAGCTATTGAGTCACTACTTAGCCACTTGGAAGAGCAGAACCCAAATGCAGAATTGGCTGAGAAGATACATGAATAAGGAAGTTATGGCAGGTTTTACTGCTAAACATCAAGCCAGGCCCATCAACAGCACAGGAGAACGAAGAGCATGTCATGCAGGTAAAAGGCACGGTAAGCACAAGACTTGACAGGCAAGGAAACAGTAAAAAGGCCACTGCAGAAAGCAACAATCTCCTATCCAGCTATCTCGAATAGCAAAACTGAGGAACCTCTCCTTCACGTATTCCATTACTGTTTAGTTTGTAAACTACATTTGCTAAGTGTTTCTTCAGTATTTTGAATTCAGTACAGCCCTCTTCTAAGACTGGTTTGAAAAACTGCTAGTTACAGTTCCCTTGGTGGAAGAGTGAGATTCACACTGGGGGAAAAATGGTTATAAAGAGCACTTAAGATAGGACAGCATGTCACAAAACAGAAATTACAGATATTCTGATTTATTTCAAACAGAAGAACTTTAGCTCAGCACACTTTCAATACTGCATGATCTGGGGTCAGTGGGAAGGCTCTCCTGAGCAGAGAAAGTGGATTGGGTTGGTCACTCCTTCCTTGATTACAGTGGTCTTTCCCAANATAAGTACAAGTAAATTAGGACAAAAGAAAATAATGTGAAAGGGGGAAAAAAAGTAAATTCAAGTGTATAGCCCTTAAAAAGAAAAATCTAGAGAGCTGTTCTCACTACTCCAACACAGTGCCTGCTTCTCTTTCACCAATCTTGTTGTTATGAGATTAAGTTAAAACACACATTAGAAATTAATCATGTGCATATTTTCTCAATGCTTTCACGCCACAAAAGAAGGAATATTCAGAACAGTCTGTTGTGGCTTTGAGATGAAAGCCACAGATTTTGTGCTGCAAAATCCAAGAGAGACTAATTTTCATTTACACTACCATGAAATTTTAACAGAAAACTGCATGCAAAATTAAGCTTTAATTCTTGTATTTGAAGAAAAAGTATTTTAACAAAAACAGCAAGACTTACATTGGCTATGTGCTTGAAATATTTCCACTAGATCTAGTATCTCCACAGGCATACTGACATAGGGGAATTTGCCCTTTATATTAACCTCAAGTCTGAAAACAGACATGGAAATAACAGGTCAGAAACTTCTAGAACAAAATCCAGTAATGTGGAGGCAGTTAATATGAAGGTAAAAGGGAATTGGAAACACAGCTTGTAAAAGAAATCTGGTTATAAGCTTAACTTAAATTATATAATGCTTTACCCTTTTGTAAGTCAGACCCGTGCCAGGTATATGGAACAGGAAATGACATCACAATTTCTTGCCATTTTTGTGTGTAACACTTAAATTACAACTTTCACAGGATGGACAACTCCAAGAATTTAAAAATACTTCTACTACAGTTCTTCTTGAGCCTTCAGAGCTCATATTGTCCAAGATTTACACTGCAAACACAGCTATAAACTTACCCTCTCTCCTCTTACTCATATGAAATTTAATAGCCTTATGCAGACATTATGAATTCAGGAACAGAGAATTAAAAGGAAAAATCAAAAAGCATTGCAAGAATTAAAACACTGATGACCCTCTGTTCTATGCTTCCCAGAGTATGCCCTGTTCCCCCTCTTTTTACTTGCAAAATGCAAATACTGTCATGCAGAAAGATCAGGTTTAGTCTATGTTGTTATTTCAAAAATTATAATTTACAGCTGACTACAGTCAGTTGTAGTCCTCAATGGAAGTCCCATTAGAATTCTCAAGACAGTCCTTTTCAAATTAAACCATGATTCCTCACAGGCCAAGCAACCTGTAAGGAAAAATCTTCTCAACTTTACTCAGTTTAACTCCCATGCTAAAACCTGAATGGCTACTACTTCTTCTCACTCCCTATTTCTATTTCCTTCTTTGTTCACATCTGCCTCCATTCCCACACCATTTTCTGTTTTTCACACACACACACTTTCTCCCTGGACTGGACTCTTAACTAGACATTCAGCAGAGACACCCATCAAAGAGTACAACCAGTTAAACTAACCTCCATCCTCACACTCTTCCCTCCACATGGTGTTTTTAATCACTTAATTGAAGATCTAAGAGTATGTACAGGATGTACTTTCAGTTTTCTACTTTCAACTAATACTAAGACTACATGCACTAGCAAGTTCTGAGATGCCAAATACATCCAATTTGATCTCTTATGTATGCAGTCTCTAATTAGTGCCTGACTATGCTCTTACTTCACAGAACATACAACCTGGATAACCTAGGAGGGGATTCCAAGATTTAGACACTGTGTACAGATTCCAAAGGAGGGAGTGGATGCCACAGAAACTCTGCCCACAAGGGTTAACAAAAATATTATTTCAGCTCACAGTATAGGAAGGGTAATGCTGTGCTGTTATTTATGATCACTACAGGTGGAGCACAAGTCAGTGCCTAGAGAAGTGCTAGAAAGCAGCTGCAGTAGAAAATTCCAGGAAATGGGATCCTGCTAGTCTCCAGACACACGTGCCCCAGGAATCCTTCCCACCACAAACCAGCACTGTCAGAGATTCTGACCTGTGCTAGACAAAACTGCATTCTGCAAAGCCGCCAACTCCTCTCCCTATGAGCTTCAAGAGAAAAGCAGCTACCATACAAGCTGATCCACAAATGTTCCTCACTCACTTCATCAGGGAAGTATACTGATGCCACAGTGGGATGTGAGAACCCTGAAAGTCTCTCTGAACACAGTGAGGAGCTTGCAAAACAAAGCTTGGTAACCCATGGGTTGGATGCCATGCAGGCAACTAGGACTGCAACTAGATTCAAAAGTGAGCTCTGAAGGGTTCTATGCTTGTAGTTGGGATGATTTTTACTTTGCACACTAGCAGCACACAAGAGCTGTGGCAAACCATCTCCTGTTTTCTGGAGTACCGGCAGGGAGACTGGGGAGAAGGCAGATGGACAAAGTTAAGGCCAGAGCTATTTTTCAAACAGGTAATACAAACCAGATCAGTTTCAGGGAAGGTCTGTCCCATAGGGCTGATGTAACTCAAAGCAGCAAAAGACACAAGACAAAGAGACTTAAAAATCTTTGACCCATGGGACAGACCATGGTGACTATCAGTGAGATGTAGGGCTCCAATAGCTACCAGAAGCTATCCTGTCCCAGTTTCTTGAGGCTGGCCTGGGGCATTAAGCCACAGACAATGGACAAGCAATTAAGCTCTACTCATCTAGAAAAGGCAGCATTTCATGGCACACCTCTCCTCATGCACCAGCCCATTAGGTATGCTCTATTCTAAGTCACTTGGTGTTCTAAGACACACCAAGACCTTCAACAGGTCCCAGAAGCTCCTGTGCATCATTCTGGAGCGAAGAGCGGGGCAGGGCAGCCTGTCCACCATAAGGGAGCAGCACCTGAGCTTCTTCACCTGTGCCATCCCAGTCGTATGCCACTACCAGCCACGAAAGTATGTCAGCAGAGTAACTGCAGAGGCCCCTTCAGAGACAATCCATCCTCTCACAGANAACATCCAAGGGGCCCGCCGGCCGCGCCGGGGTCTGCGGGGAAAGGCATCCGGCGAAAGGCCCCGGCGCCCGCCCCCGCTCACCTGCCCGCGGCAAGAGGGACGCGGCGGTGCCGCCGGCGCGGCTATTTAAGCACCTGCGGCCGCGGACGTAAGGCAGAGCCGAGCCGAGCCGAGCCGAGCCGAGCCGAGCCGAGCCGAGACCTGCCCAGCCCAACCCAGCCCAGCCCAGCCGCCCAGGGGGAGCAGGGGCGCGGCGGCACCGCCTCCTCCCTGCCCAGCGCCCCGCCCGGCGACGGCCTGGGCTGGCCGAGCAGGATGTGGGGATGCTCTGGCGGCATACGGGGATGCTCCGGCGGGATGCGGGGATGCCCCCTAGGGCGGTGCGAGTGTGTGCGCTGCCCGGCTGCGACATTTCCAGGGTGATGGGGCGGAGCGCGGGTGCAGGTCACAGGGCAGGGAGGTGGCAGGCGCCGCTGGAATCTTGGGTACGTGGCCGAGGTCTGGTGTGCCCCTGAAATACCGGTGGCTTCGTGGTGAGGCAGGTGAGCAGCCCTCTCTGGGGAGGTAGTGCTACGTCTCACATTTAAGGAGCCCTTCATTTTGTAGTCACTTTAACCTTACTTCCACACGCTTGGGAATGTGCGAGGCATTAAAGGCAGGCCCAGCCTAGGTGTGGCAAACTTTCAGTATAGCCACTGGAAATGGGAAAAGATGCTTTCTTGCTGGGTGTGGAGGAAGAAGTTGGCTTTGGAAGCCAAGATGAGAGCTGTGATATGTAAGAAACATCTATGTGAGAGGACAAGGTGCCAGGGAAGGAAGATGAGGATATGCCACTTGTAAGTGGTGTAGCAGTTGTAAGATGCTGAGTAAATGACACGGGAACCAAATCTTGCCCAGTTGGTTGGTGGCAGTCTGATAGCCAGTGAGGTGTGGGGAAAACAGTGTGGGTTTGTGTGAGTCAAAACAAGATGAGCTGGAACAGGGATAAAGTGATGCCCAGAAAGCAGATGGCAGGAGGAAAAGCGAATGAGTCAAAGTCTTGCTTGACAGCAAGATAGTTTGGATAGACAATAATACGGAGGGGAAATAGCATGTGTAGGGTTTTGGAGGCAATCTGGATTTGGGTACAGAACTAAGGAAAACTTGGAATTGAGTTGATAACCTGAGTGTAGGAAAATACGCATTGGGTGTAGGAAGGAGCTTGTAATGGAGTAGAAGGCTTCAAGCTTTCCAGAGTTGTATATTTACTGAGTGTTAGTGACCCTTTGCTGCCTCAAGTACTTTATGTCCAACTCAGCTACCACGGACTAGAAGGTGCCTTTAGTTGTGAAACAATTGTGATACTGCTGTGAAGGGTCTTATGGTAAAGAGAGAGTGAGAAGTAACAATTCCTGTCTTCTGTGGTGTTACCAGATCAGTAATTGCTGAGTCAGAACCACCTTGTGGGTGTAGGGGGTGGGGGTGTGTG
>VWZD01003267.1:74719-85360 GCA_013396695.1 Sakesphorus luctuosus
AGGAAGTAATTCAATGTTATAAACCCCTTTTAAAACAAACTCCAGTCTTTGCAAATCAGCCTTCTAAATAAATCCCCATGAAAGAAATTGTTACAAAGTTGAGTGTATAATACAAATATCATGCTTTCTTCATGAAGAGCCAAACTTTGAAAAAGGAAGTGAGGCATGTGAATATCAAACTGGATAGGCACAGGCTCTTTTGAAAGGCACAAACGTTTTGCAATTCATATAAAAATAAATTAAATCTACAGCATCGCAATCACAACGCCCAAAAAATTTACTAACTGCAGAAGTANAACTTAGCTGGTTTTGTGGCTTCAGTGGATAGAAGAACTACATGAGACTTAGCCTCTGCTATCTTAATGGCAATTAAAAGCTGACAAAGAATCTGAACAATGAGTATTACTTATGGAAAGCTCAGATATTTCCTACTTGCTGTTCTACATTTTAGGTTTAATGCTTACAGTACAACATAAAATTTCATATGCTCATTACAACTGTGGATTACTATTTTGACTTCCTCTATATAAATTTACTAAATTTTCAACAATTTTTCCCAAATATTGCAGATGATCATTTACAGACAGTGTTGAAGTTAACTTCAGTGCTATTGTAAAGTAATAAAGTTTTCAAAATGACTTTCAAAAGTGCATTTACTTTCTGTAGTTTAGCCTCAAAGTAGGTCAACATTTTTGAAAAATTAATGCATATTCAAATAGTGTTTGAAAAGTAGAAAGGCTGGAGTGGGTTTCTTGCACTCCTTTTGATCCGATGACTTTCACAGGTACATCAACAGTCTGCCATATACCGTCCTGAAAAAAAAAAAAGAAATAAAGGTAGGTTTTTTGCAGTCAGTAAATAAACCACATTTTGTCGGTATTTTCCTTGGAGCAGTTTGAGTAACTATGGAAAAACAAAAAACCAATGAAACATTTGTCACAGATGCTTTAATGAAAAGTAACTATTTACACATCACTCATTTAACAGTCTCCTATTTTAGAATTTAAGACTATAATATTAATATGAATATATAAGCCTGTCAGTGTCTTACCACTGGCAAATCTTTTCTTAAGAAGGGAAAGCCGATAGCCAGTGCCTACAAGCTCCACATCTACTCCTGAAAGGGTGCTTCCTTCACTGATGAATTGCACTGCAAGTGTTGCTGGTTTACTGGGTCCTCCTGAAAGTTCAAATTTTGCCCTGAGGGATCCAGAACCTGTAAAAAAACAAAAAAACTGACAAGCTGGTTGTTTTGCAAGAACAAAGAGACCTCCCAAAATTTTTAGTAGTCAGAAGTGTAACTAACATGATGACCTTTGAGTTCTATTCCTAGTGGCAGTCCTACACAAATTTTCAAAAGAGATGAGAGTACAAGTGTTTTTTTCCAATACTGTTTAAGACAATGACTAGTGAACAATTAAAAGACATTTAAATCATTTACATTAGTGAATGATTTAAAAAGGGACACATACATAGAAAGTGTGTATTAAACAGCCTAGGAGTAATCACTTATTACTTAAAATATCTGATTGGTCCCTATTAATCATCATCTATACTTGTTGGTCTGTAAGTACCTAATACCACCTGTCTCATGGCAGAAAGTATCTGATATAGACAGGAACATAGTATCTGCTTTTTATTATCATATTTGAAAGCACATCAGAATATTTTAAAGTTGTCTGGATGAAAGTATATGAAGAAAGGCATTGAAAGAAATGCAGCTATACAGTAATGTACCCAGAGGAAAAAATATATTACTTTTCTAATAAAGAAAAGGTCTGATTAAATACTTTTCCTCACACATTTCAGTTGATTTTTTCAGAGACACTGGTGAAGTGTGATCCCTTTGATACTATTATAAAGCAGTAATAGTTCAAAATTATGCTAAGTACATTACTGTAGTCAATGAAACGCATTTGAAAACCCCCACATTGTTACTAGTTTACAGTTTTTACACAAGTCTTTTCTTGTTCTTGCAAAAGTATGCTGGGGAAAATGATATTTAAATAATTAATAGTGGAATAATGAATGTCAAGTATTTTTACTTCTGTAAAACAACTTGCTATTCCTAGTCAATACAGACTGCTAAATGACAAAGAAAGCTAGTAACTAAAATGTTACTGAGGCTCGTGGTTTCTACATAAAACCGGTTACATTTACAAGCAATTCTGTGTTTTCACAATGTTCTTCACTAAATTCTCAAGAGGACTAAAGGCCTTTCCTTTACACTAGAGTTCATTTCTCCACAGAGGCTTTGAGGAGGAGATGCTTCCCTTTGGCTCCTGTAGTACTTCACAAAAATATTGCACCTGCAGAGACTGCAAGGGCTGTGACTGCAGCTCAGAGAAAGGCAGCTGGGCAGAGGACAACTATCAGTACCTTATACAATACTGTATAAATTACAACTCTGAGCAGATGTGCACAGATGCATTTTTTTTCTTGGAGTCATTATGGTCAAAACCAAGATCCAAAATGTTGGTCAAGAATCATCTATCTGAGCACAGGACTTCTGGATTATTTTTTTTTCTTTCCTTCAATTCTTCCACTTAGCTTCTTCTAATTTATCCATGTGTGAAAAGACAGATATTAAACCTATTTTCATTTGAAAACTGCTCACTTCCAAACAATATGCTAAACTCCATTTTAGAGCTACTAACTGCTTTCAGGGGACTTAATTGTTTTCCCTTTTATAGCTAATTAATACATTTATATTTTGACATCTCACTATTAATGGGGTCTCTCAGGAGGCAATTAAGTACGAAGGTGATGAACTGCTAAACAGGATACTGCATGAGATGGGTAAAGAAGCATGAAGGTATAGAGGCTAAAATGATTACCTTTTTACTGTTATTTTTTCCTGTATAAGAAAACAAAAGAGTTTAACTTGCCTCTATTCTCAGACTTCTCTGAAATGCTAGATATTTTCCAATATGCTTTCATCTGGTCTGCATGCCTGTAAGAGAATGGTAAGTAAACTTATAAGCACCAGTTTTAGCACATTACTTCCCTCAATTGCACTGGTATGTTTACAGACGTTTTTAAGTGGAGGTCTATAAAAATGTTTGCTCATTTTAAAGTAAGTCTGTGGAAAACTACAGGAGGAAAAGAAGGGGGGGTGTGCATCGATCCAGAACAGCAAGTTCAGAAATATACACTTCTTTATACATTTCACACAACACAATTTATACATTTAACACTGTCCTATGTCCCCATCCGTGGCTCCAAAATTCAAAACCGTCTTCAGTCTCTAAAGGTAAGTTACCCTGGAAGCAGTTTGCAAGCTATGCCTCGATGCTTCATGATGATGGTACAAGGGGAATCAACCTTGATTGCTCTCCCCTATGTAAGACTCCTGGAAGCATGAAATTTATTCCATTTCCATTCTAGTAAAACTAATTGGTGCAAGTGACACTGTTTAAGCTGACTTCAGACACTGTGAAGAGGCACAAAAGGGCACTAAGCACAAGAGTCTCTAAGCTGACAGGGCATTTTAACTCCTGGAGCACTTTGCAGCACTTCCATCAGAGGAAAGTCAACAACTTAAGAGCCGTGAGCAGCATGAAGTGCTGATAGATTTGAAATGGCTCTTGGCATTGATGCAGCAAGACTGAAATGCTCACACAAGTAGCACAGTTGGTAGCACTTACTCACAGGAGGTCAAGAAATGCTTTATAGAAAGCACTTATTTCTCAAAAAAAGACCAAAACTCCACCACTCAATCCATTAGATCAAACAGGTAACACAACACAAATACTAGAGCTCTCTGGGACATATCTGGATTTTTTTATTTTGTCAGCTTGCCAGGCTCAAAATACTGGCCTTTAGTAGTCACCAAGGTAAAAGAGAGAATCTGGACTCAAATTCCCTAATCTGATGAATCAGTAACACAACTGTCACTAAGTCATCCTAGCTGACACTAGGTATTCTGGGTGGGTGTTCATGCTTTTACTCAGGCTTCATCATAGAGGGGTTTGTGGAAGAAGACTGAGCAGGGAGACTGGCTTCACTACAGTGTAGTAGTCATGGTGTTCTGGTAGGATACTGAGTCAGTCCTTGCTCAGAATAAGCTTAAGACTTTGTTAAAAGTATCACTCCCTTGAAATACCAAATCAAGATACTTTCAGTCCTGCCAGGATTTTGTTCCACTTAAAATGATACTATATTACTACTTTGTCCAATTAACACCTTTAAATGTATTGCCTCCAGAAACATTGGAATTTACCTGATAAATGCTTCTGGTTTATTTTTCTTCTAAGCCTTGCTTTGTAAGGTAAACTGATCTATAACAAACAATGTTAATAAAGTCTGGCTGCCTTCAATTTGGTATTCTTTGCCATCTTCATGTTAAAAAGACCCTCTTGAAATAAACTGTCCAGGATTTGTTACAGCCGTGCCACCAAAACACAGGCACAGTGATTGAATTCTGTTTTTGTTTCAGGACTGTACTGCTCTACTTGTTTTAACAAACTTGTAGTAATATTATCACCTAAGATCTATGTTTCACTTCCAAGTGCTACTCTAAGTACAGGCTTACAAGGTGGTGGCAGGTAGCTGCTATTTGGGTAATAATCTGCATTACACTCAAATTGAGAGACAATCCTACCTGGCTTATGCAGAATTCCTCAGTTACTTAGGTTTGTTTTAAAACCATTTCCATTAGAAGCTAAGTTTTAAGCCAGAAGACTCAGGGAATCTTTTTAAGAACTGCATTTCTGCTACTTTCTCTATATAATCCATATATATGAATATATTTGCACATGCACAAATTGGTTTTTAACCATTTCAAATTACTGTATTAAAATTATCTATCCTATCTATTGGCCAAAAGAAAGCAAACATTGGAAATTTCATAAAGAGACTGTGTTATTACACATTTGGGATGGGTGCATATTTTCCCATTTTAGTCTAAGTGAACTGGCTGCACAAGATCTGTTTCAGACCAGAAAAAGTCTAGATACCTGACACTACACATTTTGCTATTTTTTCCCCAGAAATTTTGTGGTCTATGATACTAATGAATGCACTGAAATGAATCTGAAAAAAAATCCTGAGAAATATTATTACCATTTTGCAGGTGGAAGTGATTGCATGTTTATTACTCCTCCATCTACTGGTACCACAACCTGGACATTAGACAGCATACTAGGCACATTCATAGACTCTGGATTATATTTATAATCCACTCTCACTTCAGTAGTGCTAGCATCACATTTCCAGTAAGTTGCAAGATTCAGTGGAGTGGACTGTATGCCATTTGAAGATACCTGTAAAAGAATAAACCATTGAAAGCAGCTTAATTGAAATATTCCCGTTTTAGGCAGAATAGGGGATAATCATAACAAATAACTCTAAATACTGAGAAAATACCAAGAGGACAACTGACCTCCAAGTCCTTAATCACAGAATTCTGAAGACTGTTTAGTCTAAAAGAATTGTTATTTTAATTTTAAATAAAAATAATCAAATAAAAGTTTGAACTCCCTCAAGCCTATGAAGTTCCTTCCTGTTCTGACTTTTACAGACTTTTGTAAGCTTTGTTTTTTTCTCATGTTCTGCCTTATACAAGCATGCTTGCAGCAAAATTACTTAATCCTTAGCAGTTGTGTGCCATGCCAATTTAGCTGCCCAAGCAGCCAGCAGCAGCAGACAACACCTGTCATTATGGGAAAGGCAGCCAGCAAAATAGTTCTTAACAAGTCAAAGCTTTATTTTCCTGCTGCAGAAGGTCGAATGTTGCTTCTGTAGGTAGCTTGTGCTACTGTCCTGATGCATGCCTACCACATTCTCAGTCTACTTGAGGAACCTTCTATGTCCTGCTCCACACTATCACCTTTCCTTGGTAGTCAAGAAGCTTTTCTATCTGCCTGAGCTTCCGCATGCCAATACCTCATTTTCCCAAGAAGAATCCAGAGTACTCATTTCAGTAAATCAAAAAAATGTTTTATTCCTTCCATCCTTCTCAGAAGTTCTATGTGCCTAACATGTGTTTTGTAGATTCAGTATACCAAGATTTTAAACCATATTGTGACGATGTGGAAACTCATCATGGCTCAGCTTCACAATCACAGATTTGGGAAGGGCTCTCCCCACGTGGGTGTGTCCTTTGAGCCTGCAGAACTGGCCCCACCATTTGACTCGAAAGGTTCATCTGCCATGGCTGAGCAAGCTTGGACAGTGACAGTGAAGCCCTCAGGACTAGAACCTACAGTCCCTGGTATTGCCAGGAGGTCTCCCATCCAAGTACCAACCGGGCCTGATCCTGCTAAGCTTCCGAGATCTGAAGGGATCGGGCATCAGGGTGGCATTTAACAGCCTATGTGGGAACTACAGTGTTATGAATAGCTGGTCTGACAGCTTATTTTCAGGGTTTTTTTTGTGAGTAGACAGTTGTCTCATATGTTTAGATATTTCAATGCAGGCATAGCAAATCCCTGTTCTCCCTTTGAGGTGAATCTATCTTGAATATTCACAAAGGCTTTTTCTTGACAGCCAGAACAGCATCTCACTGATTCACCGAATGGCTGAGGTTGACAGAGACCTTCTGGAGGCTGTCTGGTCTGACCCTCCTGCTCAAGCTGGGCCACCTTGAAACAGCTGCCCAGGATCATGTCCAAACAACTTCTGAAGATTTCCAAGGACAGAGACACCATGTCCTCTCTAGGCAACCTGTGCCAGTGTTCAGCCACCATCACAAGAGAAAAGTATTTCTGGCTGTTCAGAGGGAATTTCCTGTGCTTCAGTGTGCCTCTGATTCTGTCACTGAGCACCAGTGTAAGCAGCCTGGCTCCATCCTCTGTGTGTCCTCCCTCAGGTATTGTGGCTCTTCACTAAGCTCCCTTGCAATGCGCTCCCTTCTACTCTCCCTTGCAATGGACAACCCAGAACTGGACACACCACTTTGGGTGTGGCCTCACCAGTGTTGAGGGAGGGGAAGGCTCCCCTCTCTTGCACTACTAGCAATATTTTGCCTAATGCAGACCAGGAGACCACCTGCCACCTTTGCAGCAAGAGTAGGTTGTTTGGCTCATGTTTACAATAGCTCCTCCAGGTCCTTTCCTGCCAAGCTGATTTCCAGCTGGTGGTCCCCAGCATATATTGTTCCTCCTCAGGTGAACTTCTTGTTGAACTTCCTGAGATACCTCTCAGCCCATTTCTGCAGCCTGTTGAGCTCCCTCTGGAGGGCAAAATGACTGTCTGGTATATCCAGAGAGTCATTCCCGTTCAGAGTGTCAGCAAACTTGCCAAGGGCACATTCTGCCTCATCCTCCAGGTCATTAATGAAACTATTAAACAGTAAAATCAGTATTGACCTCAAGGGGTTTACTGTTACTTAATGGCCTGCAGGTAGACTTTGTGCCATTGATCACCACCCACATGGCCCAGCTGTTCACCCAGTTTTCATTTCACCTGCTCATCCAGCCTATACTTCAGCTTCTCTGTAAGGGTTCTGTGGGACACAGTGTTAAAAACGCTCCTGAAGTCTAAGTAGCCAATGTCTACTTCTCTACCCTCATCCACTGGGACAGTCATGTCACCATAGAAGTTTGTCAGCTTGGTCATGCATGACTGCCCTTAGCAAATCCATTCTGACTACTCCTGTTTTATTACACTGTAAGAGGCCAGAATGCCACAGGTTCTCAGATAGAATTACAGAATGGTTTGGGTTGAAGGAAACCTTGAGGATCAAATGGTACCAACCCTTCCTTGCCATGGGCACAGGTAATTTTCACTAGACTGGGTGGCTCAAAGGCAACCTCTGCCAGAAACTCACCATGCTCTGAGTAACAAATTTCTCCCTAATACCTAATCTAAACCTACTCTCTTTCAGTTGGAATCCATAACCATATATTAAAATTCATCAGCTACAGCATCCAAAACTTAGGCAAATGCAAAATCAAACACAATACAAATGCAAACTAAAGCAAGCCTTTGGCAAATGTCTTAAAGGAAAATTGGACTTTGCTAACAAATACTGAAAAGAGCAGCATTTGACGCTTGCATGCGTAAGAAAGCTGAAACAGGTCCTGAATTCATGAAGCATAGCAGGAATGTGCTAAGCCTGGGCAGAGTCTATGTCATTGTAAGCAGTGACATACCCAGAATTGGTCTGGATGAGGGATGACAGTTCATCTGCATGCTGGCAGATAAAGAATGATTCTTTTAATTTTGGAGTAGATAACAAATCTGGAATGCCTTAAAAATTCCAAAGGAAAAAAAGTGTTTACCTGATACTTTAAAACATCCACATTGTAATAGGATGCAGATGGATTCTGCTCTGATAATTTCTTGAGGTAGACAGTTATGGCTTGCATGTTCATCCAAAAATCCTTAGTACTGGAATCACTTTGTGACTGATCACTACAAAGAAAAATCACTAATTAGGGGTGAAGTATTAGGCCACTCAAACAAGCATAATGAACATTTTAACTTTTTTTGCAAAACATGCTTTTTCAGTCTAATTCACTCTGTCAGATACAGCTCTGCTAACATTTCAGTTATAAACTGTTGTGTTAAACAGCAATAAAATTTAGTTTTGTATTAATCATTCATTACATTAAGTATGAAGGATCAAAATGAAATGAAATACAAAATAACAGATGCATATGGTTTGATTCATTATTTCAGTGTTTTTAAACATGTTGCATTCAAAAGCATTTAACTAGTTTTCATATAATTTCTACAATAAATGAAATAGAAACTGCTCAGCTGGAACACATATCTGCTAAAAAATTCCAGCTTTAGTAATTTTAAAAAAACCAGTATCTCCAAACGTGATTTCAACAATTACTCTACTCAATCAGCAATCTTTTTTCTTACCAATTCTCCCAAGCATGTTGCTACACATCTGAGAGACAGCTATGCAATGCTTCTGATTAGTGCAGAAATGATCCAGCTTAAAAATGCATTCTTAGGTGACCAATGAGAGTTGGTGAAGCTCCTACTACTTGTCTTCCATTTAAGGCTACTGTTTCATCATTTAGTTTTACCATTGTTATTATTATATAAAGAAATAATTCATAAAATGCATGCAAAAACACAGCTACATTTACAAATTATTTTTTACAGCTCCTGTTATACTCAGCACAAGTTTCAAGGCCAGCAATCACCGATACTTTTAATGGTGAGAGAACGAAGCTGAACTAAGATTAATTCAAGAAAATAAATTATGTGTAAGTAAATCAACCAGACTGTAAAGAATCCTGATTTACATATACAACTCATATTCTACAAATCATGTAGTTTACAATAATGACAAAACCCCCCAAAAACCTGTATACAAGTTGTGCATTTGGAAGAATTTGCTCTAGTTTGCTTGTGTTTTTCACTCTGAAGCAGAGCACCGCAGGAGATGGGTTGCTTGTGAAGACTTTAATAATCCCACTTGGGAATGATATTGTCATATCACCAGTAATCTTCACAATACATCTAGAAGAGAATGAAAACATCAGCTTCATTGCAACTCATTAGCTGCCTACTTTAATATTAATTTTAAAGCAATCAATGCATTTTCACAAGCTGATGAACTGAATTAAAACCAGAAAAACAATCTCAAATGAGTGTAATGTGACAATGTACTGTCAATTTCAACTTGGAAGTATGATGAGATAAGGAAAGAAAAAAAGTTTAATAGTTAAGCATACAGTAGTCTTGGTGGATATTTTTCAGACTTTGAAAACATGGCACAGCTATGCTTAGGCAAGGCCTAAATAGCATAGCAAGGGATATGACAAAGGGAATGAGGTGCTTTTATCTGCCCAGATTTACATGTAGCACCTACCTGACTATGACAAATATCCTTGTCATTCTCATTGTGAACACATTTCTGTAAAGCAGTTATATATGGACTGCTAGCAGGATGCAGGCCAATACAGAGCAATAAGCCACTCTTGTAATTTATACCAGGGGGAAATCCCCACCTTTGAAACCCCCTTCTAATATATATACATTTTCCCCCAAAATATAGCAAGTAGACCCAGTGTCTTTTCTTATTATAACTTATTACATTCAAAACAATTCACTATTTAACTAACTTTGTGGGATCTGCTCCTTTAAAGTAGGCGTTAACAGATTCAGTAAGGGCTACTGCAACAGGCAAGGTGTCCTGGTTTCCAAGGCTGACAGGGCTGGGACCACGTGAAACACCTAGAATACATACAGTGTTTAGGTTTAATTTTCAAAAAGCATAGTGACAGATTTCAGAATAGTTGACTACATCTGCAATTTTCACACGAGATTACTGCCATCAAGGTCACCGTAGCATCTGAAGTATTAATTGAAAAGTGTGTAGAAGTACATAAAAATAGTACAGTACAATTGTACAACCAAGAACACAGGACTATTGGCAGATTATGTAGACAGACACAAGGAAAGATGTATGAGGCAGACGAACAGTGCATTAAAATGGCTACTGGGGGAAGTGAACTCAACAGACCCAAATGAAATTAAGACACTGACCAGAATGTTTTTTTTAAAAAAAACCCTACTGTATGCTTTTTGTCTCAAAATATGTATGATAAAATGATCACAGAATTCACTTACAGTAAGAATGAACTTAAATGCAAATACATCAATATTACATCACATAAGTGAACTGTTGAATATTCTTTTAGCTTTTTCAGACAATGAACATTACAATTATCA
>VWZD01003267.1:85397-98088 GCA_013396695.1 Sakesphorus luctuosus
AGTAGAAATTGTTGGAGAGGTCTTCACTTTTTTCCTGTGCCTACACAACACAATTCCAATACAGAGCTATAAAAATCAACTCAGATCTCATGCTAAGGCATTTTGAAATATGTGTTTACAATTGATGAATAGGTTGCCATGGGATTTTATTTTCCACAAATTTTATGTGTGTATTGAATACAAAAGACAATACCAGAAGTTTTTATCTTTTTTATTGGGGCAGCAATGTAATAGAGAGCATCTTACTAATTTTTTTCTGTACCGCTGCAGAAGTGGCCTGTAGCACATAGTATTATCTATTACAAAGAAGGCATAATCTTCATCTTTTCAAAAGACAAAGCAAAACCAAACTGCTTCTGTATAATATTGCTCATGGCAAATTAGAAGTATTTACTCTAAAACAGTGGCTGTCCTGAGCTCTTTCAGAAGCAAAAAGGAAGTCGGGACTTTGTTCTTCACAGATGGTCTAGTATCTCAAATTCAGAAATAAGTGAATGAGGTAGTAACAAAAGAGAGTAAAAGACTAATTCTGCCTCATACCTCATTCTCCATCACAATTTCTTTCCTAACACAGTAAAATGTTCAGAATACTTCTCAGCACCATGAAAACATCTATGCATCATTTAGGCCTGCTTTGATCAAAAAGATCTAGCCGCAAGTGTTGAATACCAAAAATTCTTAGAAGAACAAACTACTACGATGCTGGCTACAAAACACTGATTTTTTTTTCTTTTTCAATGTGAAGAGTGAGTTTTCTTAATTATTTCAGACAATACATGGATCATATTTCCGAAGTCTTCTCTCTCCCTGAAAACAATCAATAAAACTGATTCTCAATAGTCTCAGGAATCCAGAAATCATTATTTTAGGAAGTAAATGTGCAATAAACTAATGAGTTATCAATGCCTAGAAATTCTGATTAGTGAAATACTGAACTCCAGAATTATTCTCTGCTAAAGCCATAGCATGCACTCAGTGAAGATGGTACTACAGTTGTTTAGCTGTTTTACTGTCTTTTCCCCCCAGTTTACTAGGAAACAACAAACAACTGCAGAGAAGATAGGATTGCTTTGTATACAGGTGTATTAATTATTCAAAAATCTTTTCCTTGTGTACATTTTTCTATTGATACTTGAAAATTATGCCGAGTAAGGCAAATATACTAGTTATATGCCTATTGGTAAAAGATAAATACTGTTTTGTTGACTGTAGAGTCAAATTTATTAGGAATAATAACACAGTTTTTACTTTTTTTTAGGAAACATTAAAGAAAAATATCTGGTTTTTTTTCCTCTGAGTTCTGTTTAGGGGATTAAAAATGAAGTATTGTCTCTTTTATTTGCTCTATTCCCAGTGTTGGTCACCCTCCCAGTGCTGACTGATGAAAATCCATGCATTCTATGAAAAACCAATTAATTGAAATGAATAAATTGCTATAAATTCAGCAAGGCCAAGTGCAGGTCCTGCCCTTGGGTCACAACAACCCCAGGCAGTGCTACAGGCTTGGGGCAAAGTGTCTGGAAAGCTGCCTGGAGGAAAAGGACCTGGGGGTGCTGGTTGACAGTGGCTGAGTATGAGCCAGCGTGTACCAGGTGGCCAAAAAGGCCAAAGGCATCCTAGCTTCTATCAGCAATAGTGTAGCCAGCTGGACCAAGGCAGTGATTATTCCCCACAGTGATGAGGCTGCACCTTGAGCACTGGGTGCAGTTCTGAGCCTCTCACTCCCAGAAGGACATTGAGATGCTGGAGAATGTCCAGAGAAGTGCAATGGAGCTGGTGATGGGTTGAGAGAGTAAGTCGTATGAGGAGGAGCTGAGGCAGCTCAGATTTTTTTGCCTGGAGAAAAGGAGGCTCAGAGAAGATCTTAATCACTCTCTACAGCAACCTCAAAGGAGGTCGTAACAAGCTAAGTGTCAGGCTCTTGTCACAGAAAACTAGTGACAGAACAAGAGGAAACGGCCTCAAGCTGTGCCAGGGGAGGTTCATGATGGACATCAGGAATAATTTCTCCACTTTGAACAGGCTCAGGAGGTGGAATCACCATCCCTTGGGATGTTCAAGAAATGACTGGAGCACTTAGTGCTATAGTTTAGTTGNGAGCTGGTGATGGGTTGAGAGAGTAAGTCGTATGAGGAGGAGCTGAGGCAGCTCAGATTTTTTTGCCTGGAGAAAAGGAGGCTCAGAGAAGATCTTAATCACTCTCTACAGCAACCTCAAAGGAGGTCGTAACAAGCTAAGTGTCAGGCTCTTGTCACAGAAAACTAGTGACAGAACAAGAGGAAACGGCCTCAAGCTGTGCCAGGGGAGGTTCATGATGGACATCAGGAATAATTTCTCCACTTTGAACAGGCTCAGGAGGTGGAATCACCATCCCTTGGGATGTTCAAGAAATGACTGGAGCACTTAGTGCTATAGTTTAGTTGACATGGTGGTGATTGGCCAATGGTTGGACTTGATCTTGGAGGTATTTTCCAACCTTCATGATTCTATCATTCCATTCAATGAAACAAACTAACTGCTGAATCTAATTCTGGAAGTCATCCTTTTGTTGCCTTGCTGCTGAAAATACAACTCAATGCAGCAACCTCCAGCTTCAGGGTCTTCCATGTCTGCTGTGAAGTCTCTGAGGGACAAGACATCACAGAGGTGCACCAAGGTGTCCTTGCTCCATCACAGGCTGCAGCCCAGCTCAAAGTTCCAGTTCTTCCACTTTTGGCAGTGATAGCAAACCTGGCTTAAATACCCTGCCACCTGCCTCAGCCTGACCACCAGTATCAACCCCCGAGCTGTGCTGACACAAAAGCTAGTGACTCAAGCATGTAAAGAGTTGCCTTGACAAACTCAAGGTGCAGACCAAAACTGAATGGGCAAATTAATCAACCCAATCAAATGGTTCTAGTTTGGTTTTGGAACAAAGATTCAGACAATTTTAATATTGGCTAAACAGCTGTCATGAAAATAAAATGTATTAAAAAAGTATTACCTTTATCCTGACTATATTCAAAGATTTGTATTACATGTAAATACAGAAACATTTTTACCTACTTGTGTTATGAGAATAAGGACTGTCGAGGTAAAAATATATTCACTCTACTTGAAAGAAAGTAGTTATGACAAACTGAAGAAGCAAAGCCAAGTTTCAGGTTGTTTGTAGAGCAGGGAAGGGGATAGACAGAAGATTGCATTATATGAAAGTGTTATACCAAGTTCTGGTAACTTCATCAATATATATCTTGTTATGAAGTTGAGATTTCAAGCCATTTGTATCTGCCAGATACCAGAAATATCTAGAGAAACTTATTTCAAAAGAAATACAACTTTATTAGATGTAGTGTATTAGGATGATTAGTTAAGATGTAAATCTGCTTTGAGTACTATACCTGGTGGTGTCCCACAAAGCTTTTCAATTGTAGGAAGATTTCGAATCAAAAGATCATCCTCTATTACATTTAAATGAAACAAAACATTGCAAGAAAACAAAATATTTCAAGCAAAAATAGATGTTAAAAATTAATATATTAAAAAACTCCTTTGCTAACTTAATTAAGGCTAAAGCATAAAATAAACACTCAATTATGCAAGTCTTAAAAGTTCACTTGCAAAAAAATAAACTAGAGTCAACTTTCCATTACTCAGGACAAATAGGGTACCAGGAACATTGGATTGTGCAAAAGTCAAAAGATTACAGACAGTATTCCAGAGTATTGCCACGCCCAAAGTCTGCTCTCTGCACTGCCCTTTCTGTTTCTCCAGGACTATTTCATGCAGTCAGTGCAGGTGGAACTGGCCTTATTTATTTTTTCTAGGTCGGATTATAACAACGCCAACCCCCCATGTCAGCACACACCTTCTTACATCCTTCCCTCATCTCACAGTTTTACTCTGTCACTATCTCCAGTAATATGCACAAACTCAGAGCTGGGGATATTGATGCCCCTGTCACAAATTTTTGGTTCCTTGGCACCAGGGCAGAGGCCCTAGGATGTGAGCCTGGATGAACTTGGCAACCAAAATATCAGTGGTCTTTCTGTGATGCTTCTCAGCATTTGTGAAACTGGTGAACACTGAATTGTGGGAGCTAAGACTGGGCAGAATTTAGTAGCTTTGCTCCTGGACAGGGTGGAAACAGATGCACTGCTTTCAGTGCAGAACTCCTACTGGAAGCTGCACAAATGCTCTCCTGAGCTGCTAAGCCTGAGAGAGGAATCCTTGGCATCAATAACAATCAGAGATAATTGAAAGATAACCTGAAAATCTGATTTAACTTGGGACTAATGGGGTAATAGTGTTCATTGAAACAATTCAATTCTGCTAAATAAACAAGTTAAAATGTCTTAAACCCTGCTGCCCCTCAGCCTAACAAAACCTCCACTAACTAGAAAACCCCCAATGTGTCTCTTCCGTTTGTTGTAACCAAATATCAAAACTATCCTTTAAAAACAAGAGAAGACCTTCTGAAATTAGTGGCTTAGTTGTTTGTTTTGCTTTCACTAAACACATCTCTTTAGCTTATATACTTAACTAATTTGAAGAAAAAAATGCATTAGATTGATTTTTTTGAAACTGGAATTACAAGACAACAAACAAATTTAAAAGAGCATAAAAGAACACACTTTTGTAAATATTTATACTCATTCAAATTTCTTAGTATCTCAAAATATTTCTGCACCTATACAATAACATCTTATGAACAAATACATGATAACATGTTGTACTTGATGGATGTACAAGCATACCAAGTAAGAATTCAAGGAGTATTAATTTGGAATAATATTTCCCTAAAGAACATGCCATAACTGGATCCATGGTCTCATCTAATTGAATCCACTTTCTTGTCTCTCAGTGTCATTTAAGAAGCAGATGTAGCAAAGGATGCCTGAATTAGCTAGACTCGCATAAGAAAAAACTAACTCTGACAAATGGTTTTCTTAACAGGTGCAACCCAGTGGTAGTTATCTTATTTCTGAAATACAATAAGAAGGTTAATTAAACTTACCAACTGTAGGTGTGTTTGCTGCACTGAGGGAAGCAGAAGAGGATATAGAGGAAATGCTCTCTGCACGTGCCAAAGGAGCTTGTGGAGGTGGACTTGAGTTAGAGGTCAATGGAGGGCTGAATGGCCTAGGCTGAACAAAAGAGATTAAGAGCATGACACAAAATGGTTTTAAAGAGATGAAAAAAAGACAGTAAACAGAAAAGTTCTTAGTTTCATGCCCCAATGAATTTCATGTTTCTGAACATAGTTCCTTTAATGATTTATCTATCCTAGTTTTAAGTGTAAAGGAGAGAATGCACATTTTCTAATGGAATAAATTCCACTATTTCACAGATTTTGATGCACAGATTTTTGCTCTGTTTCATGGAGATAAGCACGATGTAGTATCACACAAGTGTAAGAATGAGGCTGAGGAGTGGGCATGGACTGTAGGAGGGAATCAAGACGATTCAAGACTCACAAAGCTCTCCAACTCATTTCCTGAAAGATCTGAAAGGAGACTGCCTATGATAATTAATTTGCATAGAAAGTGAGAAATCTGTCTTCAGGGAGGGGAAACTTATCTATAAAATGTATCCCCAGCAAGCCTGGGCCATGCCCCCATGACCCTAGATATCCCATCGTCTGGACTGACAATGGAATCAAGACTGGTGATCTCTTTTTCTCTCTTTGTTTCTCTCTCTTCCTCTAATTCATGTCTTCCTCTAATTCGTCTATCCCTTTATCCAAAGTCCATTGCCATGTGCTTAGACAGTAAGCCAGCGACCAACATACCAATTTCCACACCAAGTATGTAACTTAAGAATAAAGGTTTGTGAGTTTTTGTGGACCCTCTGACTTTCATTGTTTCTTTCAGCCATGAGCATTTATGAATCTTGGGTGCTTCCTTCCCCTTAAGGGTGGGACATCACAGAAATTCTTTTTTTTTCTTTTCCCCCAGTCTTACTGCACTTGTTGCTGGGTATGTGGCTTTGATAAAGACTGTGGGACTAAATAGAGTTGACGCATAATGAAGACAACTGACAATCTTCCACTGGTATCCAGATAACAGTTGGTTTCTAAAACAACAGTATAAAATGAACGTAGCTTTGTCCAGGATCACACTTTATAGCAGAATAGTATTTCATTTGGTTCCTTGGTCTAAGAGCAGTTACCACAATTTTATATTGGAATGAGAAAAAAATCTCCAAATTATTCTGACTTTACATAAAAGCAAAACAGATTGAAAATGTTTCAGTTTTGTCATGAGATCAGAACTGTACTTATAACTAGAATATGGTGACAATACCTTGTTACTTTGAAAGACAGTAAGAGAATCTTATCACAGGAACATTTTTCCAAGTCAGTAAGTCAAGTGAAACACACAGAATACTAATAATTACAGAGGAAAGAACCATGGCCTGGTCTGATAAGCTATTTGGGTATTTGCATTCTTTACCACATTCCTTATTGGCAGGTGAACCCCCACTGCAGGCAGCAAGCAGATGTAGGCAGTGTGCAACCTCTCACTATGCTGATGGGCAGCTGCTACAATCTGCCACCTCCCTTCTCCACCAACCAGCACCAAGGGCAGGGAAAAGTCACAGCAGGACTACTTCTGTCAACACATAACTGATAAAGATCTACTTAATACTCTACTTAATGCCACTCAGTCCCCGAAGTTTTGGTGGTATCCCTAAATCAACGGAGCTTGGTTCATAACTTTGCTAGTATTTCACATTTTGAAAACTTCAATCTTATGCACGTGCCATTGTTTCATTATCAAATTATTGATTTGCTTGATTAAAAACATTCAGCTGATGCAAAAATTATGTTTTGGACATTTGTGTTTCTGTTAATTATTTGTTATAGCAAATTGTTTATGGTTGTTATCATAAACAGTTTTCATGCCGGTCTAGCAATGTTGAAAATCTAGTTAAGCAATTCCTTGAACACTGGCTGGAAAGTAACTTCACTGTAACAGTATAAATGGTGTATTTGAAATCAAGGCACAATGGAGAACTAAACAAAAATAACAATCAATACATACTATTTCATTAATCCCACTAAGTTTCCCGGTAGTCAGCTTTGGTCTTGAAGCAGGCCTTGGAGGGGGTACAATGGTGCCTACGGAAAGAGGAGTGGTGGGTCTCGCTGAAAAAAAGTAAATTTAAGAAAATAAGTATTAGAAAGATCACACCGAACATAGATGTTCGCTGACTTGATTAGACTAACTGGAAGCAATGTCTCTTTTAGAAGTTCCTATTTTACAAGTGCCTTGGTGTAAGATTCAGCAGTAAGTGCTTTTAAAATAGTGCCATATGATACCCTGAAAAGTAACTAAAAATACCATCATGGGTTTCTCATTGCTTTCAAGTGATTTTATACTATCCACTCTTGGGGGCTTTTATGTAAAAATAATTGGGTTTGCAAATTCAATTACTTAATCTTTGAGATTTCACTGCTGTCTCATATCCCACAAAAATAAATCCCCATTTCTAGAAAAGCAATACTGCATAGTTAAGAGAAAGCAAAGCCTTTAAATGAATAATTTTAATTTTCCTCTTGTTTCAAGCTGAACATTTACTTCATTGTGCCAGCTTTCAAGAAAGCTGGTGCTAATAAGCAGTTTAGTACATTCTAAATAAGAGGACATGTTAATTTTAACATCAGGTGAGTGATAATAAGAAAAACGAGTCCAAAGCTTGCTTTTTGTAGTCAGTTATTAGCAAAGAGCGGTACAGAATGCATGCTTGTCATACCCTTATTTGTATGAGCACAAGAAGACACTAAACTATAGTCCAGAAGTGCTGAAGGTGATGCAGAAGATATTTCAGCAGCAGTGCCAGTTTCTTCAATGAATAATTGTTCATGGCATATAGTGTTACTGAAAAGGTCACTTTGATCCTCAGAAGCACAGCTGTTGGAAGAATTCCCAAGCCAAGCAGAAGAGGCAAGGCAGGCATTTTCAGTTTTAAAATGCAAACTTTGGGGCTCCTTCTTGTCTGTGCTTGTGTATCTAATTGTAAGAAGTTCATCAGCACAGGAAATCCACTGACTGTGGGACTGTGAAACACAGGATAGAGTAGTGGTACTCCCTGTCGGTGCTGCTGTAACACCAGATTTGCACAAAGTGCTAAGGGTAAAGTCTGGTGAGGATGGGCTTGTAGACCCAGAATCTGCCTGGTGTCCAAGCAAAGACTGAGATACATTAAAATCAGCCAAATCAGTGGTAGATGAGGAGGAGCTCCTATTGTGCTCTTTAAGGGTAGCTGAAGGAAAAAGAAAGAATTGAAACTAGGAAAGACACTGAAAAGATGGAAATTTCAATATTCAAAAAAGTATTCAACATCCACGGCACAAGGATTACTAGACAGAATGAAAAGTGACTGCTCTACTAGGCTAAAAATCTCCTCACTTACAAATGAAAGAAAAAAAAGCTAGTGACCTATCACATGTACTTTATTCAGATTGCCAACCATGTCACTTTGCAATTTTCAAGTACATAAAAAATAATTTATTGTGTATTTCTCCATTTAAGGCTCTACTTTTCATGACTTCCTTTATTCCTCTTACTTCCTCCCTGTTGTGATTTGTGATCTTTGTCTTTTCCTTCGTGCATCTTACTCCACTTTTGGTTCCTCTCCACAGCCACAGCTTTCTGCTTTTAATTGCTTACAAAGGTATTTAATCAAACTTATCCTATCCTGTTCCTTCCAAATGTTTTGATCCTCTTAGCCCTAACACTTGCAAAAGGAAGGCCCAAGAGAATTGGCTTTCAGAATTGACAACGCAGTCACAAGATTCAGTCTGATACTTATTCTATCTGTATCAACCTGTGTCTAAGGACTAACACTGTGGATGAGGCATCATCCACCCAAGGTTTTTTCCTCTCTCATTCTATCGTCTTCAGACTGCTGAAAAAAGGAGTTTCCAACAAGTATTCCTTGCACTTGCTGTTGCCTGTTGCACGAGATAACAATAGAAGCAGAAAATGCAAGGTTAGTCAGTTTTCACATCCTGCAGGTTGGCAGAGCTAGGAGCAACAGCAATGACATACATAATCAAAAAAGGGAGAAACACATTTAAATTTCAGATCAAAAGTACAGTTGTCCTCTATATAGGAGCCCTTTGCTATGAACAAATACATTCTCTAAGTCCACATAAACATTAGAGTTTCAACACAGCTTTCCTCCTCTAACAGATAAATATCATTCAAAAGCTTTAAAATGCTACAATAAATCCTGTTTAAAAACACATAGGGATGCAAATAAGGAAAAAACAGAAAAAGAAGCATTTTTACAGTATCAAGAGCTATCTTGATAAAACATGTCTGAAAAATCACGAGAAAACATGTCTGTTGTGTTTGTTCAAGATAACAAAGTTATCTTAAACTTCCAATGGAGCAGAATTATTCATGGATGACCAAAGGCCACTTCTGTGCTGCATAAACCTCTGTCTGCTCAAATGCCATGGTAGTTTGAGGGCTCAATGATTAACACAGTTACGAAACAATAGCTAAACAAATGTTTAAACAGTAAAAAGGAAAAAGTTGTCTGTGAGACATGCTTTATCATTATATACAGATACACTGTATTTCAAAAAACTAATTTATGTAATTTAAGTTTTGAATTGAGATTTTCAAAAACTTTAAGGATCAGGTTACTTATACTAACCTTCAAGTGGAAGATAGAACACTGATTTCAAGGAAAATACAATAAGATCAAAGTTGTGTATTTTTTAAAAGTCTTCAAATCTAAATTGCAGGTTAGTAAGCATCAGAACTCAATTTAAACAACAATACAACAACCTAGTTGGTTTTTTTCCCCCCAAATGTATTAGTAATCTGTTATACATGACAACATCTACTTTCTATTTAACTCCACAGATGATTTCACAAGGCTAAATATCTTAGTTAACTCCTTGACAACAATCCTTGAAATAATTATTTAGTAGATAAAGTTTGACAAGGCATAGATGTATCTAAACTCGACTTACGCCCACAGGACACTGTATTGTATCAAGTCCAGTGAAGCCTAGGGGTCTGCGCAAAAGCCTCATGGGTATGAGAACTAGGGTAGATGATTCCCTGCCAGATACAGCTACAGAGGATGCTATGGATCTCTGTTATTCATCAGTCACAGGATACTTTCTCCACAGTTCTGGTGTCAGGAGGGACTGTTTGAAAATTTCCAAACCTGCTTTGACTTCCCATCCAGGCAATAGCAATAAACACCTCAATACAGCAGCAACCACCAGCTCAACAAATTAAGTACCCTCTGCCTTTCTCTGGCAACTGCAACACCAGATCAAAGCTAGCAAAACAGATTATTTTGAGAAAACATAATTTCTTTTCTGAATATCCCAGTAATAGCGCTCTCTCTGTAGTGTATTCTTGAGTTTGTTACCACACACATGTGAATCCACTAGCTAATACTATTGACTGGTTATCTGAGTGAGGATGAGTTCTGTAAGCCAGATTTGTTAAGATCATAATTTTAAGGGCCACAAATTTGAAGTGAAAGACTAAGTTCTACTTAACATGGAGAGTTATATAACAATGCTGATTGTTGCTAAAAGAACATTACTAAAGCCAAGAATTAACACCAGAATTCTTCTATTGTTTTTCAGAATTCTTCTATTGATACATGTACTCTTGCTCACTGTTCTTCAATCTAACCCCCAAGCATGATCAAGCACAGAGTAAAACAGCTAGAAAGCCGTAACTGTGAGAAAGAAGTGAGGTCTATTATGCTTTTTGGAGTATGTATACCCAGTGAAAAAAACACTAAACGCACTTTCTTTCTCAAGTATGTGGGAGGAAAAAAGTGTCTACATTAAAAGAGTAGAGGCTGGAAAATAGATGCAAGGTAGGCAGATCGAAAAGAACTATGGAACTATTTTTTATGAAGACCAGGTTTCAGGAAAGCCTGCCATTGTCCTGCTCTCACTAATATCCTGCATCCCCAAATTTCCATGCACCATATGCCCTTACCCTCCACTTCCCATACTCCACAGATACTCCACAGACCATTCTTTTCCTCCCACTACCCCTGCTTTCAGGATTTCATCTTAATTCATGTCTCAGTCCTGCCTTTTTATCCATGTGCCCTTGGATTATGCCTGCACATCTAACAGAATCATTGTTTCCAACAGGAAACAAGTTCCCCCACAAAGTCAACAATGACTTCATATTACACAGCTCAATCGACTTTCCTGGAAGGAAGCCCAACCCTACTCACTGTACAAGCTCAGCTTGTCTCACAGTTGCTGCAACAACCTCCATTTAATCTCCCAGCGCTACCAGCAGGAAACAAAAGTATTAAATTCTAAAAGGGGAGCAATTTTTTGGAAAGTAAAAGGACATAAACAAGAAAGAATTTTTCTAAGGTGTCTAGCACTACCTCTTGCATCTTGCACTCTAGCTTGAAAGCCTTATATACTGCATCCTCACTTGTGTAACACTTTGAAGACAGTATATTGCTTTACAATTTTTTTTAATTCAGTAGCCAAAGTACGACCCTTTGCAATAACTAAAAAAACCCCACCAGAACATCCTGAAGTATTTACAGAAAACATTTTCTACTATCAGATATTTTTACCTGAGGAGGATGAGGATGCCAAGGAAACTGAAGTGGAAGATTCAAGAGAACTGCTGAAGAGTGGATCCCATGCCAGGAGGTCACTGTTCCCCTTTCTATGTTAAGAGTTACAATTGGAATATAATTGAAAGATGTGTGCATTCATAAAAATCAAACTAAACTTCAGTAGTAGCTTAGTAATGTAATAAAGATAATAATCACAGAATGGTTTCGGTTAGAAGGGATTTTTAAAAATCTTGTTCCAACCATCTTAATATGGGCAGCAACACCTTCCACTAGATCAGGCTGCTCAAAGCCTCATCCAGCCTGGCCTTGAACACTTTCAGGGATGGGGCATCCATAACTTCTCTGTGAAACCTTTTTCAGTGTCTTACCACCCTCACAGTAAAGAATTTCTTTCTAATACCTAAACTAAACCTACTCTTAGTTTAAAGCCATTTCCCCTTGTTTTATCACTGCATGCCCTTGTAAAAAGTACCTCAATAATATGATAAAAACATTTGACAAATTACTCTACAGTACTTATTCTTTGCATCTAAGAATAAAAAAACTTAAAAATTGCAGGTCAAACTGATTTACATATAAGGTGACTATCTGAGCCAACACCTAGTTGTAAGGTTGTGTGTGGCAGTACTTTATAAAATGATTGCCATTTTCAAGGAGATCTACATCTTCAAATAAATTTATTTCAGTATAAATACATATAAACAAAGTATGCAGACCTGTCTAAATTTGAGGGTTGCAATAATAAACTCTTTACCATGGAACATTAAACTAAATCTGTCTTATTTAAAAACTTAGGTTTTAATAAAAAACTAAATCTTGTGTAATCATAGAATTATAAATACCAACTCAGACAGATCAGAATAAAGCAAATGATTTAGAAGGGGTAAACAAATTAATGAAAATCTCCATTATTACATAATTTATTTTTAAGTCTTATAATGCAATAGATGACCAACTTAAAATGGGAGTCAGCTGTTACTCCTATTGAGTTTCTGAGTATTAGAAAAATAAGACCAAACTCCTGCAAAACTGGATTTGATAGAATTTTAAATTTGAACTTACTCATTAGATGGAGCAGAAAGCTTTGATTTTGTTAACTCTTCACCTG
>VWZD01003268.1:0-12557 GCA_013396695.1 Sakesphorus luctuosus
TTTTTTTTTCCCAAACCAAGACAAGAAAGTTAGATTGAACCTGACATTTCCACCTATTTACTTGAAGATTCTTGAAGAGAAGAAGTAAAAGCTAGCAAAATAGTGATGCGGGAATTCTCAGACTGAAGAGAGTTAAAAATCTATATACTAAATAAAGTAGAACTGAATTTTGAAGATGCCTCACTTGAATTTCAGTTGTGCTGGGCAGCAGGTAAATTAGCCAGTGTTGAGCCTTGCACTGCAGTGACTTTCTCACTACTTTTCTGAAGAACCTTATTAGAGGTAACAGCATTAGCATCAGATGCACTGGCATGCCTATGAGATAAGCATGATGTTGCTCAGAAGTGCTAGTTCAAGTGTCCAAAGCCATGGAGCCTCACAAAGATAGTCTTGCATCCAGGTTACCAAGCTGTGATTTGTTGCAGGGTAGTGCCATTGCCCATTTAATCTGAGGGCACTAAAAGTAATTCCTTCTTGTGTTCAGTAGCACACACACACTACAGTAGAAATGTGCTGTCATGGGCTGGATAAATCACACAGGGCAGTCAGTGTTAGAAAAGAACATTAAGTTTCCTTACTCCCAAGCTTTGTCACTCTGTCTGCTGCACTACCCTCCAGTATCAGCAAGGGGAACAGCTGGGCTTCAGACCTTCCCACACCTCCTTCAAACCATGTGGAGAGAACTTGGAAATGAACACTGAGCCATGACATGGTTGCAAGGGCAAGAGAAGCCACAGCGGGATGGGGTCCTTTAAGTGGCCACATTCTTTCCTTGCTGCAGTACCCAGATCCCAGCAGTAACTAAAGCCTGAACATATCACTGCAAAAGAAACCTGTTTCTACAGAGGAAATACTAAAGTGGAGCAACATCTTGACAGCTCATAAACCCAGTGTTTGTATATTTGACTGAATTTAAATGTCTTATAGGCAGTGACTGCATTAGTCCATATGTGAACCTCTCAACTAGTGAATACTTCTGCTCTTTTTGATTTACAGTACATGCATGAACTTATCTCTAAGCTTGACAGCAAGTATTCTGTTTATTGTCTTGAATAAAAGAGAAGGACCAAGCCCAAGGCTGCAAAGTCAATATAAATGTCAAATTTATTCAGAGAACATGCACAAGGATGTGGTAGATAAAAACAACAATTTGGGGTGAGGACATGTAAAACAGAGCAGAAAGGAAAGTCACCATTTTATATGCAGTCGATTTTTCTGTGACCACTGACAATCCCAACCCTAAGCATTTCCATGAAAATATGGACAAATGCTTTAACATTTGCCAATCTGCTAATTTACTGGCAAAATAAGCGCAGCAGTGTGTAATATGATATCTTATGGATTTTCAGGAGCCATTATCTTCATTTCGTGACTTCAGCAAACAGGACGATACTGGAGCAACATTATCCTGCCCTTTTTGGGGTGGGAAAATGAGGTGAGATTGTGTCATTCTGAGGCAGCAGTTTACGTGGAAGTACAACATGTCTCGCAGCCTACCAGCGCTAGGTGGCACTGGTGGTATTCATATACGTCTCTTCTGTCTCGATTCTGAAAAGGCATCCAGTGGTACCTTTCCACCTTCAGCAAACAAGGATGTGAGGGAAAACAAGTATTTCTCTCAGTAGTTTCTGAGCCAAAGATGAAAAAAATCTCCCCTTTTTCCATATTACTGGGGGCTAAACAAAGATTGATCCTCCCTCAGCACTGTTTGACTGGATCTTTAGCTTGTTAACCTCACTTTCATAGTATTTAATGATTACAACTTAACTGATAGAAATACTATGTTGCACATAATAGTGTCTTTATAACCATTGATTATGGTGTTGTTTACATGGGAGAAGTACCCGAAGGGCTGGGTTCTGTGTTGGTAAGCTATCAGTGCTGGTCGATGGCATCAATACCCCTACCTTACAGTGTAGTTAGAATTATTTGAAAGTGCTAACACTATACGGGGGCCAACAGTATCCCAAATTATCCTTCTCTAAACTGACTTTAGAAACTCCGTAAAGGTTGCTTTTCAGTATGTTTAGTTGCTCCCAAATTCAAGAAAACAAAACCAGATTGAAGTAGCAATAAAAGGAAAAGGAATTGGCTTTCTTTGGAGATCATGCATTAAAGCAAATTGAGGCACAACTCAAAAACTGTACAAGAGAAATCATTTGTGTGTGACCAAGGCAATCAAAGCACCAGCAAGGAATTGCCATCAAGTTAGGAAGCTTTGTAATGAAGGTCAGCACTCAACTCCACTGGTTTTAGATTACCTTCTTGCTCTGAGTTCTAGGGGGAAAAAAACAAAGTCAAACCACAAAATAAGCTGATTCAGAGAAAAATGAGCATTTACTTAATCTAAAGAATATAAAGTGATTGAGCTTTTTTTACTATAAATGTACTGAAAGATGCTTTTTCCAGTCAGTCGAAGTACTTGCACAACAGTACTGGTTTCAGCCTGTGAAACCTTTCTTTGAGCACAGAGTTCATCTCTGTGTGACATACAACACCCATCATATGGTGCTTTGTTTTGCATTTACCTTGTAGAGACCACAGAGCCTCAGCACAGTCCCTGCTCCTGCTGCTGGAGGCTGATGGTAGCATTTCCTAAGCTCATTTTTGGGATATGAGATGTGGACGTAGAGGAAGTGCAAGGCAGAAAACCAACTTGAAGCAACTTTTTAAAATTCATACTGCAATATTTAATTTCCTTTAATATGAAAGCTGAATGAAAGTGACTTGCCAGTGACACATTAAAAGGTCCATCTCTGCCTCCTCCCTATCTGAACAAGCTGGAGGTTTCCCCAAGATACTGGTTCTCTAAGCACATAGGTGTGAAATTGTACTTGATATTCAACCTCTGAGTTGTTATTTCTTCTCTTGCACATTTCTGCAGAATCCCCAACCACACAGTGCTTAGTTTCTTCATTTAGAGACAGTATCAAAAAAACATGATTCAGAAAATCTAACCTTCCATAGTCTGTTTTGAGTCAAAACAAACAGAACATGAACACAAAACATTGTCTTATAGTTCCCTAGCACCTCTGCAAACCAAGATTCTTCATGTGAAAAATCATCTTCTTTCCAAGTCTTTCCAAGCTCTGTCTACCAATACTCAGTAACTCCAAAATTCTGCAAGTCAGTTTGAAAATATTACTCTGATTTCTAGGTTCATTATCATCTCTTTTCAAGTCGTCTCAGTTGCCTGTCTTCAAGTTTCTGCCTTCAACTGTCTGCTTAACAGGAGAGTAAGTGTACGGGAAATAGAGCCAGATTTTTATTTGGAGGCATGTAGTGAAAAGAACACATGTTGGGACATGTGAAACTCCAGTTTTTCACTAAAAGGGAGGTCAAGCACTGGAACAGGTGCCCGGAGAAGTTGGATAATCTCCAGATTTGGAGATGCTCAAAACTCAATTGGTCAAGGTATTGAACCAAGATCCTGGTCTAGTTGAGCCCAGTTTGAGTTCAGGGCTGGACTGAATCACCTCCAATGGTCCTTAGTAGTCTAAAAGTTTCCATGATTCCAAGATTCTAAGTTTGTTTCACACTTGTTAATAAAAATTGCTATATGTTGCAGAAATAGTTTAAATTTGTGATTCTTTTGTATCTGCATAGACCTAAGTCTACCACATTCTGTTGTACTTAACTCAGGATTATTTACAAGATCAGTAAAAAATTGGCT
The DNA here is from genome assembly GCA_013396695.1 of Sakesphorus luctuosus. Lineage (NCBI taxonomy): Eukaryota > Metazoa > Chordata > Aves > Passeriformes > Thamnophilidae > Sakesphorus > Sakesphorus luctuosus. The sequence continues at coordinate 3,674 of VWZD01003268.1, forward strand.
GACTTGATCTATTCTCTTCCTACTTCATTCACTAATGGCTAAAATAATTATATATATGCTACCTAACGATATGCTCAGTTATAGGAAGAGAATCAATCATATTTGAACTGCAAACTGCTGGGAAACTGCCTCAGGGTTAGATGCAGCATTTATGTTTTCTCTTCAGCAACAAGCCATGTAGTGCAAGAGACTAGTTCTTGATACTGGAGAAGGGGGCACCAAAAATATTGCCTAAGTCTTTCTTATTACCAGAGAGCACCTCAAAACTTCTTTGAGAGCAAATGATTTATTCTTGGTGCCCTGTCCAAAACAAAACACAATTTGTTACTGAATATACTTCCCACCCTACCCTTTCCCTCTGCTAGGTTTCAGCTAGCAAAAGCATTCTTTCCTACAATGGAAAGCCCTTTGATCTTTTCTCTAGACCTTGTATGTGAGAGAAAAAAACAAAGCAAAGCGAACCAAACCAAAAACCAGGAAGTCCCTCTTCCTGTTGCTTTTACAGATGATATTCCCATATAAGTCCCCTGACAGAGGCAAGGAGCTGAAAGAGTGTGAACTCCTGGCTACATCTCTGTTGTGACCCATTCCCACTTTCCCCTCTCCTGTCCCTTGTTACTTTGGCTGTTAGGGAAGCACTGCAGTGTACATTTTGTATCTGGGTGTACTCAACTGAGCTAAGCTGATCCTAAAGCTGCTTTAAGGCAACCTGGAAGGCCTGAAAAGGCCTGAGAATAATGATGTTTCAACTGTTTTATAAAAAGCATTTAAACCATTATTAAGATGTTCTGCAGTACAGCTGAGTAGCTCTGCTCTTCAGAAATGTGCTGCGAAAGATTCTTTGCACTTTAGCCCTGCTCTTCCAAACAATTCTCTGTCCGGCATCATGATTCATTTTGCTTCATCTTATATAACACGATAGAAGTGAAGACGACAGGCCAGCCCTAGAAACTGAAATTAGTTTCCCAAGAAACATGCCTCAACTGACTTATTATTATGATTATAGATCATGGAAATTCACTGATTACTGCAAATGAAGAAGATACAGTCAGCTTCCACCAAAGGGATACAGTAGATATAAACAGGCAGGCACAAGCAAATAAACACACCCTGAGATTAACATTTTGAAAGCAATGGAGCAAGGAAGATATGAGGGGGACTAATCATTCACAGACAACAAACTATTTTATTTGGTCTGTAATGAGGCATTTGAGGGTGTCCTAAAGTTTCAGATTGTCACCGAGTGAACTATTCTCCTATTAATCTGTTAGAGAATTGGTAAACAGCCACAAAAGGAGCAGCACATGCCTATGGCATTAGAGGGAAAATTGCCTACAGATTACAGAAAAACTATTTGCCAGGGTCTGGAAGAACACCCAAGAATACTACCTCTGCTGATAACACTATCTCTGTGAAGGAGCAAAAGCTCCACAATTATCTACACCACCAAGAATGGCCACATTTTTCTGAACATCTCTATAAAAGCAGCCAGGGACCAGGTTTATGAGATACAAAACAGCCACATAGAAAATTACCAAAACAAAAAAAAAAAGTATTACTTTTTCTTGAGGAAAAGGAAGAGGGAAAGAAAGGGAAACTTTCTTCATTTTATGCAGGATTTATTTATTTATTTATTCATTTTTATTTTAAACCTCAGCTCTCTTGCATACCTCTCTCCATGTCCAGACACATGTGGGGGTGTGTCTCCTCAGGGAGGATGGAGATTCTCTGCTGTTACACAGGTCAGCATGTCACACTACATCAGCCAGGCTACATTATGCACTAGGCATTTTAACAAGTCTGTATATTTTGTTCTCTTTTCCTTATATGATGTTGCAAAAGGTCTTTGGCGGCAAAAAAGCTGGGAGACGTGAGGGAAAGAGTTCTCCTGAAAAACACCTTAAAAACATTGTCTCTGTTTTTCCAAAGCATTCTCTGAGCTGTTAGGCATAGTGAAGAATCTGAAAAAAAAAACCTCAAATGAGAAAAATAGTAAACAACACAACCTTCACAAGAAATGGAAAGGAAATTTTTGTTTCTTTTGGTGGTTTTCTGTTGTGGAATTTTGGTTCTTTTAATTTGTTTTTTTAGACTAGGGTTCAGAATTTAGACAAACTGGCTCAAATTATGCACTGGTGTGAACTGGTGTGGCAGCAGCATGTCATGCATCTTCAGACGTGAGCAGGGGTCAAAGTGTTGCATGCACATCCATGAAGGGCTGTGTGTGCATATTGGTATGCACACACTAGGCAGCACCTCCCTTGTTACTGAGGTATTTTTAGCCTCTATTCTCCCTGATCTGGTGAGAGCAGACACTACAGGGTGTGCCAGCACTGGAACAGTGTGTAGCATGTGTGCCAGACAAACTTTAGAGTAACTGCACCTTCCTGGCATCAGCCAGTACAGCACCACTGCCTGATGGTGGAGTATGAGATACAGCTATTGGGCTTCTCCAGCCTACCTCTTCATTTTGAATAGGTTTATCATTGGTGTCCCTTTTTCCTCTTAATAGAGGTAAGAGGAAGTAGAAGAGCTACCCTATATGACACATAAATTATATATCATTTACTCTTTTTAGGCATCTTTACAGCTTATACCAGACATTGAGAGTTACACTTGGTACTTTAAATGAGATATGTGGTTTTTCCATTGTGCTTTGCCATTATGACATTTCTGACTGTCTACTCCAAGGAAATCCTAAACGTAAGGAGTTTAGATAAGCAGAGGCCAGGACTGTCATAACTGTGCCCTACACAACAAGACTCAAGGAAGTGTTACAAATACACTGGATACAGGCTATTCAAGGCCCAGGCAGTGAAAACTAGATTGTTGAAAGGGAGAGGGTAAGTGGTAGGTTATTGTTAAACAAAAAATAGTTGATGCCTGAGGACTTTAGCAATGATTACTAACACTGTTTACCCAAAATATATTTTGGCTCACATCTTGTGCCTGGAGTATTCCAAAATAAGAGAGAATAAATTTTTGATGACAGCAAAGATGTTAGAGTTCATATAGATTATTTTTAAGATTGGAACAAACAGAAGAATATAGACAGATTGCAAAAACCTGATGTGTAGTTTAAAGGTCTCTGGGTAGAAACATACATTTAAAGAAACAACCCAGTTTTCCTCAAAGTGACTGAAGGAAAAATGCAGATAGATCCTTTGACTTACAGGTCAGCATATCTGCATTTGCTGAGCAAGGGAGTATTCAAAGATTTATGGGAATTGTAAATAGGGTGGGTGGAAGAGTCTATAGCTATACTGGCTGCTGAAACTGCCAATGCAGAAAACAAATATTGGTAATGTGAAGTAGTAGAAAAATATCAAACAGTGGGTCAAAGGATAATCAAAGAGCCAGGGAGAGCTCTGAAGAAGTGCCTTTAAGCAAGCTATCAGGCCCTACTTTTACTTTAAGGTTTATTGGTCATGGCAGACAAGTCAAATGCATCCAGAAACTTACCAGTATCTGATAAGAATGAGTAGAAGAGTTTCCATTCTTACCTGGAGGCATGAAAATTATGAAATGCTTTGATATAAGAGAAAAGTACAGGCAAAACACATCACAAAGTTTTAGCGATATTTGTAAAAATGTGTAAGTAGACCTACCTTTCTATTTTATGTGAACTACTTTTTTCAGGTGTTGCTCAATGGTTTAGTACTAGAAAACACACTTGGAAAATATGTGATGATACCAAATATTTCATCTAGAACTTTCAAATAGAGCCAAGGTTCAGCAAAAATATTACTTGGATACTGTGCTAGAAAATGTCTGAAGAGACATCCAAGGTTTGTAGTATAGATTCATTTTCTTATTCAAAAAACCAAAACAAACCACGGAATGTTTTGGATTCTGGATGATAGTATGTTCTCCCAGGTCCAAAGAAAAGAAACTGAAACCATTGAAGAGACAGAGAATCTGCTTTCTTTGAGAAGACTTAAAAGGTGGAAACTCTTCAGTCTGTTTTAAAAAATTAAAAAGACAACCAGGGGAAATAACATTAAAGCAGATTAAATTATGCAGGAGGTGGCTCCTGCAATACTAGGAATAAGGAACACTCAGGCAAGTCAGAGATTGGCTTAACACAGATTAAAAAGTACTTTATTTGTCAGGGAGTGCTTGCTGTCAAACCTGCAGGAGCAGGTTCAGACAAGGCTTAGACCAGATGTTCAGAAACAGATAGAAAAAAGGCCTAGACAGGGATGTATCCTTTAACACAGGGAACAGTCCTGAAGGCTGGAGCAATACCAAGGAAGGGGACTGATTGCTGGGAGTGACATTCCCCAACATAACCACTGTATTGCCACTGTTGGAGAAAGAGTCCTGAGAAAGGTGGACAATAGGTCTGGCTGAGTGTGGCGTCTTGTGTGGTCTTAATCTGGTTCTTCTAATAATAGATACATGCAATTAAAAAAAACAATCAACAACTTTATGTCATCTCTTTCTCTTCTCTCCATCTCTTATTCTTTTCTCTGCTGTTTTTTAAGATGTCAGTTCTTATATTAAAGACTCATCATTACAAGCACTATCGATGATTTCTTATCATGATTACCAAATCATATTCTTTGGAGTTATGAATACCTATCAGATCCACCTCTTCTTGTCCCCATTCTCCTTTGTGTGCATTCCATCCTTCAATACCACATTCTCTCAAATGACAAAGGCAGTGATATTAAGAGTCACTGGAGGAGAGCTTCCCATTAATGTTTTTTCTCTTTACCCAGAGACTCTCACTTCCAAAGAGGTTTTAGAGTACAACTTCTCCCAGACCTGAAATGCAGCCAACCCAGAGGCAGACTCCTGCAAGTATTTAATAGTTCCCAGCAGCACTAATCAGTAGGTAAGGACAGGAGGTTAAGAAGGATATTATATTCTGTGATTAGAATAAAAGGAACAACCCCATTTCACAGGTCTTGTACTTCTTCAAAGCAGCCACAGAAAAGACAAAAAAGATAGATAGACATAAAGTGCAAGCACTGGATAAGGCAATCAGAAAGGGCAATCAGAATGTGTGAGAGGATTACAGAAGTGAAAGATTGTTAGATATTTGGCAGCCAACTTTTGCTGAAAACAGGGAAACCTGGGGCTCTGGAGCCCTTTAATCTGTGCCACACATGTCAACAGTTTGGTTAAGGAAGATTTTCTTCCTAATTTAACAATTAATCCTTGATGAGACCCTGGCAAGGCAGATGGCCTTTTAAGTTGTGGTAAAGAAAAAGGTATTCTGTGGAAAAAGCAACAATCCATGAAGCTATTACACATTTCCCAACCCACCTTATGTTACTTTTTTTTAGCAAGACTGCTTTTCTGCATAATTGTGGCTTTTATAATCTGATTCTTTCCCTCTTTTTTTCCAGCAAACTAGTTTCTTCAGTAAGACAAAATGAGTCTGAATAAGCATGCTTGTCTAAACACTGCCTACAAAAACAAATATTTAATGAACACATAGAAAAGCACAAATTGTATAAACATAGGAGTTAATAGTGGAAAACTATTAATTTGTTTTAAGTAAGTACCAGTAGTAATGCATTCCCTATATGGATTTTCCTGTTTGCTGAAGGAATGTTCAAACATAATACATCCATATTATTAATTTTATAAGAAAGAAAAACGTATTGTCCTCTGATCTTTGATCAAGGAAAGTTCCTAATGCATGTGTTGGGTATCGTGAGCTATTTCCAAATTCATACCAAGCAAGTTAACTCCTAAAACTGGAAAACACACCAAACTCTGCTGAGGAGTTGGACTAATCCGCTTGGCATGTTGCCATGCTAACCCAGCTGTGATGCTCCTGCATCCAACCACCAATCTCTCCCTTGTTTCGCTCTGCACAAAAATACCAGCTTGCTCAGACTGGGCTCAAGATCCCTTTATCATGCTCCATTACACAGCTGGAAAGATGCTTCCTGTCTCTCCCATGTGATAACAAGAAGCTATACTGTGCCACTGGGTTTGTCAGACATTGAAAAGAAAGCCAGCTTCTTCATCATTCCCAGGCTTTCAGATCTCTGATAACCAGTCCACTGGGATTTCAACAACCTTGGCAGCCTGTGGACCAGTATGCATTAGTTGCTTCTGAATAGGTTTCTCCTGCCTATATCTTTGAAGGGCCAGGGAGCAGTATACTAAGATTTGTGCCCTGTACCTCTTTAGTAAGAGAGACTTACATGCATCTGTATCTCTCTGTAACCCTCTTTTAGGGTTACAAGAAAGTCAGATCAATACACCCAAGTTCTTATGTCACTCATGTCTGATCTATTCTTTGTCACAGAGGCAGAAGTTAGATAGTAAGTGGCACAGACTCCAGCACTGACAGCTAGTCACCTCCCATCTTTCCTTTTAAATCCACAAACACATCAAAGCAATCAAATGTGAAGAGCAGCTTCCTCCCTTAAGAAATATTCAATACATTGATTTGTTTCCACATTGGTACAATGCCTAGGACCCAGCCTAAGGTTAGTCTGCCTAGATTTTTGCAAGGTCTTTATTTATGCTTTCTCCCTCCTCTCTTTCCTTTACACATTTTGGTTTCTGCCAGGACCTGCTACGAATGCATGACCACATGCAACATGCAAGGTGAAGCAACCCAGGGCCAGAGCAGGACAGGGGCAATCAGAGCTGCACTTCTGTCACAGAAAGGTGTGAGACCTGCAGATGGACCCTATCAGACTTTGAAAGGCTGTAATCACAACAGAAATACTTTGTTTGAAAGAAAAAAAAGGCATGGAAAAAGTCAAGTTAGATGCATGGGAGGCTGCTGCTTAGCATCTGTATTTCCTTGGACTTTTACTTTCTGATCTCTAACTTGTAATGATCAATCTTCAGATTCACCATTTAGATCACAGAAATGCTGAGTCAGAACTTCACTAGAAACAGAAGATTCAAGGGGATTACATTATACAATAATTGTGTAATACCATTATTATTCAATGCATTTGGAGAAGTTTGGAAGACTGACTGACTTTAAGTTTCTGTTCTACTTGCAATTGAACAGAAAGTGGTATTGAGAATAAAATTTTAATTGCAACTTCCCTCCCATTGCAATTCTGAGATTCTTGCAAACTTCAGAAATGTAAGGTTCCTTACTAAGTTTCCTCAGCAAAATTAGAAAACATGATTCCGGTAAGTTAACATATATAATCCATAAAAATGAATGGGAATTTACTTTAAAATTACTCAGCTGCTGCCCCTGTTTAGCCCTTGCTAGAACAATTTCTCTTCTTGGTCATTCAGAGAGATTTTTCACCACCAGCATACAGGCATTTTCATAGGTTGCTTTCAAAGCTATTGGGATCTGGAGTTGTGTTTGCGCTGTGGCTTTCAATATTTTCTATACTTACTGTGAGTGGCTGCTGAAATTACTTTTTTGAGTAATTTCTCTGTGGAGCAACAATTTTATAATCTCTTTAAAGCTCTCCTCACTTCTGATGCTTTCATACTTGTTTGAGCTGACAGACTATTAAAGAAGAGTTACTGATCTCAAAGGGAATTTTTTTCCTGTTAACTGTGCACTTCATTTTACCTTTGCCTCTCCAGCAGTGATGGCAACCCAAAACAGTAGTTTGTCACCTTTATGCAGTTCATATGTGAATTGTTCTTTGGGGAGAAAGTGAAACAAGGGGGAAGATGGAGAAGACTTAATCCCAGATCAATCATACTCATTTCTAAGGGATTTGACATGTGAGCCACAAACATTTCTGTATGATGGGCTCCATGTTAATCTAGTTCGTGGTGTCAGAGCAAACTGCAAGCTTGCTGTGCTGGCTGCAGCTTGAGGCTCTCAGAATAGGCTTAGGAGGACTGTAGGGGTTTGCCACAAGTACCTTTCCTGGGCCAGTGGGAGTCACAGTAGAATTCTGCAGATAGCTTGGAGAGCACATAGGGAAACCAAGAGCTGCATATAAAAGGAAATAACATTAAATTTCTCCTTTGCTACTTTTTCTACTCCATGAAGGGTATTTGTGAAGGGGTTATGACTTTCATCCCTGTCTCTCCTCTGCATATTGTCTGTAGGACACTTCTCCAGTCAAGGACTTGCTTTGGGGTTTTTTTTGGAGCAGATTCTTGCTTAGAGACTTCAGCAATTATTTTCAGTTTAGTTGAGATAGTACCTGAAATTCTGAAAGATCAATTGAAATACAATTTTGAAAAAATATCTCAGCATCCTAGAATGAGGTGTGTTAGACTGTGAAACAGTCTCTTGGGGGTATGATGGAAATTACTTTGCTGGCAACATATAGAACTGCTGAAACAAAACACTAGAAATTATAGAGCAAAGAGCACATGAGTTTTTTTCAGGGACTGAACTGGGGTTTAGAAGACATGGCAGGTCAATGCAGACAGTTTTGATTTATTTTTTTATTCACACATCTAACTCTATGTAAACAAGGAAGAAACAGTTTTATTTATCTAAAAAAAATGGATAATGGTAAACCAAAAATCAAAACCAAAAAAATTAAACAACAAAACTCCACAGAAAATCACTTCTTTAACATCTACAACTTACATTTTTGTAATTTCCCCAAGTTTTGTGAATACACATATTCTTCTTCTGAGTTGGTAAGGGTTAGCTCCTTGTCCAGCTTTGTTATTATTTGTCACCATTTCTCCATCCACAAGACACACTAGATTCAAGTTTCCACAAACAAAACCTATATTGCAAGTTAATGCAATTTGATGGAACATACCATAGCATCTGTCCACCAAATTCAACTCTGAGTATGCTATGTCTTTCCACCTCTTCACAGAACTCACAATGAAACAAGAATTGTGAAATATCCTTGTCCTGTAAACTTGAAGGGAGTCACTTTTATGCTGCTTTAATGTGGAAGTAATGTTAGATGTTCACAGTATATCAGGAAAAGTCAGGCTGTAAGTGTCTCAT
>VWZD01003268.1:12583-120657 GCA_013396695.1 Sakesphorus luctuosus
GTCTCATTTGCCTGGGTAAAATATGATAAATCATATATTTACATAATTTGCAGGTAAAGCCAGAGTAACATTCTATTTAAATGCAAGTGGATACTTACAGAAGTTATGAAATTTTTCTACCTCTCATCTACAATTTTGACGTATAAGAGAGAAAAACCAAAACATGTCCTAGGAGGATGCAGGGCCATGTTCTTTCCTGTCATTTTTTCCTTACAGTGCCAATACTCTGCAGTGCACTGAGCACTGTGGGACTGACACAGTCAGAGTGTCTATCATTTAGCCATGAAAAAATGGAAGCATTAGATGAATAAGAACATAGATGCAAGCCTATACAGAACTTGTGTCTTTAACACAGTGAACTAACACAAAATTTTTCAAATGTAGATGACAATGGCTAGCTGCATGAAAAGATTTACATACGATTTTATAGGTAATTTCAGACTGTGTTTGTCTTCAATCTTAAGTGAAACTGTATAAGAACCTCTGGGGAAATTAAATAAAATAAATAAATATGAGAGAGCAGATATTTAGGTGCTTAGCTCTGGGCCTGTAAATACAACCAGAATGGAACAGCTGGGATACTTGGGTTTGTTCTTCTAAGAGATGGCTGAAAAGGAGATCTCTTTGCCCTTCCCTGTTGATTCAATTTCAAGAACACACCATTGTATGAATTTATTCCTGGGAATAATCAGTGACTCTCATGAATATCTGTAATGAACTTACAGATCCCTTGGATGAATTCAAGGAGCCTTGGATCTATCCCAACAGTGCAATGTGTCTTTTAATAACTGATCCCCTGTACATACGGAACTGACAAACCTGCACAACTGGTAGGTCACAAATTCCCTGTCCCCATCTAAGGATAATTTTAGGGATTTTAATCACTCTTTTTAAGCCTGAACTTTGTATTTGGTTTGTTTTCAAGCTCTCTACTGTATCTGATTTTCCTGTGGGCTTTTGTTTTTATTTTCATTTGGTTTCAACAGATGTTATTTACTGCTATTTCCCTCTGCTTTGGAGAGGATTTATCATTGAGATGTATTTTCATTTTAGTGCTCAAATACATTAAATCCAGGCACAAAGCCTGACCAAAACAGCTGGAAAGTGACACTGAAATTAAGGCTATAGAGCTGCTTCTCTAATCTTCTGAGCAGTTTGTATAAATGCAGTTTAAATAAAATGAGTCTGCAAATCAAAAAGCTTAAGGGATATTAAATTCTGGCTTTATAAATGATGGTCAAGCTAGCAGGAACCACCCCATAGTGTGCAATCTTTTTCTTTCATGTAACAAGGTTATCTGGCCTCACAAGCTTTTTGGAGTAAACTTAATTAAAGTCAATGAAGAGAAAATGCAGAAGAGGAAAGTTAACAGATTTGGTTTCAGAAATCAAGCATTTTTACATATATATATATATGTTTAGGCTAGAGGTATGTCTCCCTAGTCCTAGCGGAAGAAAGTTGTTGTTGTTTTGGTTTGGTTTTTTTTGTTTGTTTGTTTTGTTTTGTTTTGTTTTGTTTTTTATATTTACACACACACACACAGACATGCTCATAGTGAGCAGACAAAAGAAGATGGGGATGAGTGGANTTTAGGCTAGAGGTATGTCTCCCTAGTCCTAGCGGAAGAAAGTTGTTGTTGTTTTGGTTTGGTTTTTTTTGTTTGTTTGTTTTGTTTTGTTTTGTTTTGTTTTTTATATTTACACACACACACACAGACATGCTCATAGTGAGCAGACAAAAGAAGATGGGGATGAGTGGACACTTTGCTTTCCCTGTAGAGAAGAGCTCACTGAATAATAAAGGTTTTTGAAAGGACAGAATATGCTACACATGTTGGTAATGAGTTTGTCAGTGCTCCTAACATTTCTATACAGCTGTAATCCATGGATTTAATAAAATACTGATATCTGTTTTCATAGTTCTATTGTGCAGCAAAAATCTTTACATGATCTAAATTAAACACATCTGCAAGGAGTTGGAGACTGTATGTCATTCCTTGCCCTGGTGGAAAAGCTCTGTGCAGCCTCATCTGCTGTTCCAAGTACCAGACTTAGAAGTATCACTGAATGGCAGGGCTGCTGTAAAGAACTACTTGCTATTTTATTTGAGATTATGTTTAGCCTGATAAAACATCCCCCTATCAGTTTGTATCACTGAGTTGTTGCTGAGCTACAGGCCCAAGTCTAATCTCAGATTGATGAAATGCATCCAACATGACATTTGACTTAAACTGCTCATAAATAATAATACTACTACTTTACATTTATATAAGCCTTTTCAGCAAGAGCTCTCTCAAAAGAGCTTTTTGACCTCCAATTTATCTGTTGTGACTCTCACTGAATTAGAGACAAGCATAATGTTCTCTACTCCACTACCACATACGATGTGACAATAGCTATGAGACAAATTACATTTCTGATGAGAATCCAGTCATCTTAGCTATGTGATGCTCAATAATCCATCCCAACAGAGATCACCTGTAACATTATTAGCATCTCAGTGATTCAGACAGCTGTCAATTGTACAAAAAGCTACCTGCCTGGTAAGTACTGCCCCCTTTTTTCCAAATCTGGAACCTCTAATCCTCAAATAACTATACAGACCTTAGCTTGACAATATTTACTCTAGAAAATAAATTGATACTTTTAAGTTCAGGATTTTACTATTTGCTGTTGACCAAAACCAGAAGTTTCACAAAATTAAAAAAAAAAAAGCTTCCTGGACTTACTCTGAATTCAAGATGTTTGTGCTTCAATCCTAACCAAGGCAATATGGAAACAGTGAAATTTACCACCATGACACTGTTATATCAAAAAGATTGTGTAGGTCATATCAAAATATGGCTTTGTTCTGCTTGTAGTCAGGATTTTTTTTCCACTTTGCTATACAAGAATAGATTTTCAAAGGCATCTATGCATCAAACAATGCAGATGGGGATTTTCAAATTCATATGCTGTGCCTATTGCAGCTTGAAGCCTAAATCCTATGAATAAAATTGCCTTCTATAAATTGTGAAGGCTGGCTTTAACAACCTGCCAACACACAGCACCTATCTACATATCCAAGAAACTCACTGTAAGACATTTTCTACCTGCTTCTGCTGAAAGGAGGTGTCCAGTTCCTATTGCCTTCCAGAGGCATAGAATTCAGCCAGTGGCACATTTTTACTTCTGTGTAAAAATTCCTCATTGATTAATGGAGAGTATAATGTTTTTTTAAACAATATTCAATTACTTAGGATACTTTAAAATACCTTTATGGCTCCCAGACTATGCCAAAGACAGTTGATGACAAATGTTACAATAATACATGGAATATGTGGTAATAGAAAGAGGACAGACCAACTTGGCACTTGAAATTCTCAGCTTCTATACCGGAAATCCAACCATAAATTTCTGTTCTCACCTTGCAGTGAGAGCTCAGGGATTTTAGCTATTTTGGTGTGATTTTTTTAAATCATATTTGATTTTATTGGAAAATTTTAAAGAAGCCTTTTTTTCATCCAGCTCAGGTCTATTCCAAAGATTATGCCCTTAAGTCCATTATATAGGCCCTTATTCTTGAAAAGAGGCTATGTGATCAGCAATTATCAAAAGTAAACAGGATGCTGATGTTATCTTACATTATACATTGAATTGCTAGTGAGAAAAAAAGTCTAATGAACCAGTGATTTTCTAGATACAGCCTATTCTGTCCTTTTTTTTCCTCACTTCTTGATATCCTTGCCCCCAAAACCATAACAGTTCCCATTTCTGTTTGGTGTCTGCATGTCACCACTTGAAAATTCAGATATGTATTTGCTCTACAGAGACAGCAGTTTTCAAATCTGTGTTTAAACTAAGGTAGAGTTAACAATCTCACAACTCAGTGTTTCAGCTCTAGCAGCAGATATCTCATAAACTTAAAGTTTAGTTAAATACCTACTAAATGCCATCTTTGCAATCTGACATCTGGAAATCTTTTAGTATCAGTTTGATAAGTCACTGGTTCTGATTTTGTAACCTAAGTCTGAGCTCCTTATTCCTACCTTCCTTACCCAGGAAGTGATCACAAATAAATGCAATTGCGAACAGTCCTGAGAAGAAAGGCTCAGGACTGTTGGCAGACAAGTAGCTCAACATGAGCTGTCAATCACAGAATCATAGAGTCAGCCAGGTTGGAAAAGACCTCTGAGATCATCAAGTTCAACTCTTAACCCACTACTACCATGGTTACTAGACCATGGCACTCAGTGCCACATCCAGTCTTGTCTTGAAAACCTCCAGGGACAGTGAATCCACCACTTCCCTGGACAGCCCATTCCAGTGCTGGATCACACTCTCTGTAAAGAATTTCTTCATAATATCCAACCTAAACCTTCCCTGGCAGAGCTTAAGCCTGTGCCCTCTTTTTCTACTTCTGGTTGCCTGGGAGAAGAGACCAACCCCCACCTGGCTACAACATCCTTTCAGGGAGATGCAGAGTGATGGGGCCACCCCTGAGCCTCCTCTTTTCCAGGTCCCTCAGCCTCTCCTCATAGCACTTGTGTTCAAGTCCCTTCACCAGCCTTGTTGCTCTTCTCTGGACCTGCTCCAGCACCTCGACATCCTTGCTGAACTGAGGGGCCCAGAACTGAACACAATACTCAAGGTGTGGCCTCACCAGCGCTGAGTACAGGGGAATGATCACTTCCCACATCCTGCTGGCCACACTGTTCCTGATACAGGCCAGGATCTCATTGGCCTTCTTGGCCACCTGGGCACATCGCTGGCAAATGTTCAGCATTCTGTCAGTCCAAACTANTAGAAATGGGCCCAACACTGGTCCCTGAGGGACACCACTGGTGACCGGCCACCATCTGGATGCAGCCTCATTCACCAGGACTCTCTGAGCCCGGCCATCCAGCCAGTTCTTAACCCAGCTGAGAGTGCCCCTGTCCAAGCCATGGGCTACCAGCTTTTCCAGGAGCATGTTATGGGAGACAGTGTCAAAGGCTTTACTGAAGTCCAGACAGACCACATCCACAGCCTTCCCCTCATCCACCAGGTGGGTCACCTGATCGTAAAAGGAGATCAGGTTGGTCAGATAGGACCTGCCCCTCCTAAACCCATGCTGGCTGGGTCTAATCCCTTTTCCATCCTGAAGGTGCTGTGTGATTGCACTCAGGATGATCTGCTCTACAACCCTGCCAGGCACTGAGGTCAGGCTGACAGGCCTGTAGTTTCCCAGGTCATCCTTCTGGACTCTTTTGTGGATTGGTGGGACAATTGCCACTTTCCAATCACCTGAGAACTCCTCAGTGAGCCAGGACTGTTGGTAGATGATGGACAGCAGCTTGGTGAGCTCCTCCCCCAGCTCCCTCATCACCCTTGGGGGAATCCCATCTGGTCGCATAGACTTCTGAGGATCCAAGTGGCTCAGTAGGTCGCTGTTTCCTCCTGGATTACAGGGGAGCTATTCAGCTTCTTATCTCTGTCTACAAGCTCCAGAAGCCAGTTGTCCTCAGAACAACCTGCCTTACTGTTGAAAATTGAAGTAAAGAAGGTGTTAAATAACTCGGCCTTTTATCTCATCTTTGATAACTATGTTCCACTCACATCCAATAAAAATTGAGGTTTTCCTTACCCCTCCTTTTGCTATTGATGTATCTGTAGAAGGACTTATTGTTATCCTTAACAGAAGTGGCAAGATTGAGTTCAAATTGTGCCTTTGTCTCTCTATTTTTCTTTCTGCATGACCTCATTACATTCCTAAACTCTTCATGAGTAGCCAGCCCTTTTTTCCATAATCAATAAGCTCTCTGTTTTACCCTAATTTCCTTCAAAATCTCCCTATTCAGCCAGGCTGGTTGTCTTCCCCACCGGCTTGCTTTTGGCACACTGGGACAGCCTGTTCCTGCACATTCAAGATTCATTCTTGAAGCACATCCATTCCTCCTGGACCGCTTTGTTTTCAAGGGTTGTTTCCCAGCAGTACCTGCAGCCCAGAAAGCCAGTTGTATCCTGAGCTGCATCAAAAGCAGCGTGGTCAGCAGATTGAAGGAAGGGATTCTCCCACTCTGTTCAGCTCTTATAAGACTCCATCTGAAGTATGGGATCCAGCTCTGGGGCCTCCAACATTAGAAAGACATGGACCTCTTGGAGCAGGTCTAGAGGAGGACTAAAAAGATGATCAGAGGGCTGGAGCATGTGTCTTATGAAGACAGACTGAGAGAGTTGGGGTTGTTAGCCTGGAAAAGAGAAGGCTCTGGGGAGACCTCAGAGCCTCTTCCAGTACCTGAAGGGTAGCTACAAGAGAGCTGGAAGGGACTTTTTACAATGGCATGTAGTGAAAGGTCAAGGAAGAATGGCTTCAAACTGAAAGAGAGTAAATTTAGAATAGATATAAGAAAGAAATTCTTTAATATGAGAGTGGTGAGACTGGCACAGGTTGCCCAGAAAATTGTGGATGCCCATCCCTGTAAGTGTTCAAGGCCAGGCTAGATGGGGTTTGAAGCAACCTGGTCTAGTGGAGGGTGTCTTGCCCATTGCAGGGTGATTGGAAACTAGATGATCTTTAAGGTCTTTTCCAACACAAACCATTCTATTATTCTATGAAAAACAAAGCACTTTCAAATAAAAACTGTTCAGACCTCTGTTCAGACCAGAAGGAATTTTGATAGTTCTGATTTTATGGACTGTAGACTAAGGTAGGAAAATTATGTTGATTTACTTACAGGGTATAGAAATAAAGAGAAATGAAAGCAGATGGATCTGCCCTAGCAGTGAACCATTGGATACAATACTTTGCTTCAGTGAGTATCCAAATGATTTTCAGGTAGTTTGGCACATAGGTAATTTATGTGCTTCATTCTCTGACTGCTATTTAGAAACTGTTTCTCAAGTAGGGATTGTTCTCTGAACTGTTCACCTTTGCATGCACTATTTCATTCTTAACTCCTTTAATATTTTTCTTAAGGTTAATTTAGTGAAGTGAATTAATTACACTTTTTTTGTTGCACTCAGAGACTCTGCTTGTGGCAGGGGTTAAAGTAAAAACTACAAGTGTGCTCTTAAGTGATTGCTTGCTTGATGACTGCATGTATCATGAAACAGAGGCTGTCCCAACCATGATATGTTTGCCATCAGTGATCAGAAGCAACTATTAGGGCACAGTGTCCCTGCAAAGGGCAATGCTATCAAGTACCTTGGGTTTTGACCAAATATATAAATTTTTCCTTAGAGACCTCAAATAAAAAACTGGCTCCTAGATATAGTACATTTTGTTAATATTTTAAAGTATAAAACAAAAGTCTGAAGCCCAAATTACTGTCTCAGATGAGCTGTATCAAAAGACTCTGTGTTAAAACATACAGCTCGGGTACCCCAATTTCCTGACCCCACATACAGCAAGTCAAAATGATCATTTGGCTGAGGAATATAATACACTCAGCTCATACCAAAATCATGGGTTGTGATGACGGGGGAGTGAGTGGATATGAATGAGGAGACAATTATGGTCTCCAAAAGGTTGCTGTCTCCAGTGCAGGTCACAAAATGTCAATGCACCTCCAGCCTCAACCTCAGCAGCCCCTCTGACTTGATGCTCAATGCACAGAGCCATTCAAACATGCCCATCACCTCTGTATCAGCAGAACACTGCTGTTAACTCCAGCACAGGAGGGCTAGAAGGGTTTAAAGGGCTTGTGAGCTACACGTGATACAATGTATGGATATTCGAAAAATGCACAAGGAGTCTGAGAATAACCAGACCCCCTGAAGATAAGTATCCCTAGTTTCTAAAAAGATTCTTACTTTTGTATTTCCCACTGAGATATTAAAAAATCTGACAATATTTTTATCCTTAGTGGTTGGCAGAGGAGTTTAGAATAGAGAAGTCACACAGTTCTTATTGACAGATACAAAATCTTTAGAGGAGGCAGCTGTAAACCCAAAGACCCTATACCTGAAACAAGACTTTAATATGTAGAAATCATAATGCATACTGTCCTAGTTCAGCAGGTGGGATCAGTTTATCACTGTGTGGGTGTGACCAAAGCTGTATATTCGAAACCCTCTATGTAATTTCCCATGAACTGTTAACAATGGACCATTTGCAGCAGCTGCCCAGGGCACACATGACTCCTCAGGCTGTGAGCTGGATGTTAAAGAAGCCTGTGAGACAGGAGCTATTATAACTCCCCTCCAGGAAGTCGTTAGCACCTCCACACCCAGCCTGAGGGGGGCATGTCTGCTAATGGGCCAGCAACGATTCCAAAAATACACCATGACTCACAGAGTTAGATCACCCATTATGGAACTCTCTGCCTTGGGGGAGGTACTGGGCATTCCCACCTGAACCAGAGGGTATATAATCTTGGTGTTTGGAGACCTCTGGGTCCATTCGTTGGATCCAGAGGAGAACCAGAACCTCAACAGGACTGCAACCACCACTCTTGACCAGACTGCGACCATGATCTGCACCAACAGGTTTTCCCCTTCCTTTTATTTTGGACTCAGGGGAACCGCATGAGGCTCAGCACAGGGGCTAATGAACACCATCCTGTTCATGCCCCAGGGTACTGGGTTAAACTGGATTTTGTGGGTTAAAACCAATTTCTCTTTTTGTCATTTCATTTATTATAATATTTTTATTAAATTGTAACTCTGTCTTATGCTCTCTGTTGAGCTGGGTTCACTTCTCCTGCTGGTTTACCTTTAAACCAGCACAGAAACTACCCAGTTTCTCTATAGAAAAATGTCTCAAACACTTCAAGGGTGTAATATACTTGTGCTTCAGTGCCTACAAGAATCCAAGATTAAAAAAATAAGCAAACAATAATAAAAACATACCCAAATAGTGAAGCAATCCAATGAGTATAACAATGAAATCATTACATGGAATTTCCAGGTATCACCACCACATCTGTCTAGGTTAAACTACAAATACACACAATCTTATCTCTTTGGAGATTCCCAAATCTTTCAAAGTCATCTGAAAGGCTACAGAGCTGACACAAGTATATTTAAGGAAGATGATAAATCTTGGCAAAACACTGCATAGTAGTTCAATTATCCTGTTTCAGGGAAATCTAATTTAATTGCTGGAATGCAATCACTTCTGATAAGGTTTGATACTAACATTATTTACTGTTGGTAAATGTATCTTCACCAGATGTTCTTTCTACAACAACTAAATAAAATCAGTAGTCACCCACTTCAAATAGCAAAGTGCTTGTTCCTACTATTACTTCTAAACCATCTAGCCAGAGGTCAGTAACTAAATTTATTAAGAAAAACAGAAATTATATATATATATATAAAATCCCCTAGTATTTATTATTGGAGAGTTCATTTTCTATATGCACAATATCTCCTTGCTCATTACTTTATTACTGTGTGGCCCACTTCCTACAGACTATTCTGCAGTGCCATTTCCTGGAGGATGAAGAAGTCCAACATCTCATCTTATGGATGTTTGAATGAACTATTCTAAAATTTGATGTTTAAGGATGTTGGGAAACTGCTTTTCCATATATCTCTAACATTTGAACTGCTTCACTGAATGCAGCTGAGCACATTTTTTCATTGTTCTGGTTCTGCAAAGACATCTCAAACACAACCAATGTACAGCAGCTCCCCAAGTCTTCATCACTGCAGGTTTGTGACATTAGGTAATGGGACATTAGGTTTGTGACATTACGTACGTAAAACTCAGACAGATACCCCATGGTTAATACCTAATGAGGAAGGTAGGTGTTATGATCCGGTTATTAAAATTATTAGAAATGCCTCTGCCAGAGTTAAGCCACAAATGGGACCATATGCTAAAGTCAATAATACGGGTTTTATTTAATGGTAAATGTGACGCAGAGAAAGACAGATTGAAAGAAATAGGAAAAGGAGAGGGGAGGAAGAAAGAAAGTGATAGAGAAAGATTAAAATAGAAAATCTATCACCTCTCCACATAAGCTGGCAGTGTCTCATTGGTCCAGTTCTTCTGGTCTTGGTGGTGAGGGTCCCACAAAACATAGAGTCCAGTGTATTAGTATATGTTCAGATGTCAGGCACCTCCCATGGAGTGGGGAGGAGGCTTTGAAGTCTCCTGTATCAAGCTCTGGATTTGTTACCTCGCTTGGATCACATGCCATCCTGTGGTGGCAGAAGGGCTCAGAAATGAGTTGAGGGGGCACTTTGGGGGTATTTGATGGTTTATGACCCTTCTCAACTGTTCTCATGTGAATTTCCTGTATGTACATGGCCTTCCCAGGTGGGGGGTGGGGGTTTACTCCTTTTGTGTGGAGAGATTTTGCCATTACAAGCTCAAAAATCCTTCTCCCCACCATCCACTGAGCTCTGCTAGGACTGATTCTTAACACAGAGACATTCTTCCCTGTACCTTGTTTATCTCTCCTCAGCCCTGCGATGATTAGACAATAGTCCTATCTCAAGTTCCCAGTCGCAGTCCAAATTCCAGTCAGGAGGCATGGGAAGGGGTGGGCTTCTGTGGTCACAGACAGGCAGTTGCTTCCTTGCAGTTTGATAGAAGTCTTTCTATGATTTTGACAATGTTTAAGACATTAATAACATTCAGTCCAGCACAACAGGACAGCCACTCTTATGTCCTTGCATGTTTTAATCTTCTCTGATATTTAAGGAAATAAGTACTTAGAGGTTCTCTGTTGCATCATGGTGGCATTTGGAGTGTACAAGGGCAAGGAATGCAATTCAATCCTGATGTCAATACTGAAGCTATTTTTACTCTACAATTCACTGACAAATTCTATCACAAGTAATTTGTATTTATGAGCTGCATAATAGACCCAAATGGGGTTTTTCAGATAATAAGCCTATCTAGTGTAATCACACTGTAGTGAATGTATTTATTGTTAGCATTAGCACTGAGAACTTAAAACTGGAATAATTTTTTGTTACCTAGGGAAATTTACATATGTAAATTTAAGCAGCAACAATCCCCAACCTATCAGTATTGAAGTTTTCTTGTTTTGTATGGTAAAAAAACCTTAAAATAATTAATCTTTCATAGGGGCACAACTTAGCAAGATGTACTATTTTGAAAATAGACCTCAAAGCTTTGTAAGCCTGCAAAATTTGCAAATAGATGAAAACAAACACATAGTAAACAAGATAAGGTAGTAAAGTATGTATTCTTTAATTAATTGTAGACATATTGTCTAAAGATCTTGTGAAATAACATCTGTTATATGAAGTATTAATATCAATTAGCTCACCTGTGAGCATGGTCTCCCTTTTCTTAGGAGCTGAGTAGATTTGCTGTGACATGGAGGTAAAAGCCTCAGGAGATGTTCTGTGAATAATGATGAATATTGAATTAATTTCCACAGCATTAAACTACACTGAAGCATTTCACTCTTAGTTGTATTACCTGCTTTCTTCCCACCACCCCACCAACCTTCAGANAATACTGAAGCTATTTTTACTCTACAATTCACTGACAAATTCTATCACAAGTAATTTGTATTTATGAGCTGCATAATAGACCCAAATGGGGTTTTTCAGATAATAAGCCTATCTAGTGTAATCACAATGTAGTGAATGTATTTATTGTTAGCATTAGCACTGAGAACTTAAAACTGGAATAATTTTTTGTTACCTAGGGAAATTTACATATGTAAATTTAAGCAGCAACAATCCCCAACCTATCAGTATTGAAGTTTTCTTGTTTTGTATGGTAAAAAAACCTTAAAATAATTAATCTTTCATAGGGGCACAACTTAGCAAGATGTACTATTTTGAAAATAGACCTCAAAGCTTTGTAAGCCTGCAAAATTTGCAAATAGATGAAAACAAACACATAGTAAACAAGATAAGGTAGTAAAGTATGTATTCTTTAATTAATTGTAGACATATTGTCTAAAGATCTTGTGAAATAACATCTGTTATATGAAGTATTAATATCAATTAGCTCACCTGTGAGCATGGTCTCCCTTTTCTTAGGAGCTGAGTAGATTTGCTGTGACATGGAGGTAAAAGCCTCAGGAGATGTTCTGTGAATAATGATGAATATTGAATTAATTTCCACAGCATTAAACTACACTGAAGCATTTCACTCTTAGTTGTATTACCTGCTTTCTTCCCACCACCCCACCAACCTTCAGACATAAGTCATGTACCTTCAGCTTGAATACTACAGCACACACTACAGACATCCTTCTCCTAAATAGTTACTGGCTTATCAGAAGAGAGAACTCAACTCTGCATGAGAAATTTTGTCACATTTTTTTTAATGAACACAGGTGAATCTATGTGAATGTGACATCTGCTCTTTGTCTGAGGTTTCACAAAAACCTGTCATCTCAAAACAAGAATGTGCTGTTGGGAGTGGAAGTGAGAAATTCTAGACTTTCCAAATCTCCAGTTATGATTGACAGAGATGACTATTAGAAAGGTGACATCTTCCTTTATACATCTTGCTTTATACAGAGTTATTCTCTTTACAATTTAAGAAAAAGCCTGTGCTACCTTGGATACCACGGTGTAGAAGTACTGGACACTCTTGACTACAATACAATGTGTGACAGTCGGGGGGCACCCAGGTCCCGGGAATTAACTTGTTTCCTGGAGGGGATGTGCTCCCCCTTTGTTCCCCACCACGTGGCCCCCAAGATGCCCCAGGAGAGACAGACAGAGACCACCAGAATGGAACCAGAGAGAGCTTTATTACAATGGGTAAAGATATTTTAGGGTTTTTGGTGGGATTCAAGTTACATCTTTTATAAACCATTAAGGAACCAGGGATTATAACCAATGGGAGAGGGTGAAACAGGGACCAATAAGGAAAACTTACACAAACTTTTCAAGGTCAGCTTGGGCTGTCCTGGTTAGTTGGGAAAGGGTCTCTAAGGGGATTTTGGGAAGGAGACAGTGAGTCAGGGAACAAAGAACAAAGAATCCATTTTGTAACATTTTTACACACCTGTAAAAACTTCTGGGTTCAGGGCATTTGAGCTTGCTTCTTTATCATCTTCACAAGCCCATTTCTGACAAGATTTTTTCCATCTTTGATACTGCAGGTCCTCTGCCACAACTGTGTTGTAGTACACTGAAAAAAATTTCATTTGTCTCCCAGAAGGCTTCTTGATCACAGCCATCAACATCATTTCATCTGACAGCAGAACAAGGTACTTTACCTACAGTTAGCTGTACTTGAGGCATATGAGAACATTTATGGTTTCTTGAGAAAAGGAGAGTTGTATGCAGAGAACCATGGTCAGCATGATACTGCTACACAAATACAGAAGGCAATTAAAGGACAATTCCAACTCTGTTCTTCTGTGGCTCACAATAATCTTATTCCAGTTTGTATTCCCCAGGAGGAACCTATGGACCATCCAGATGAAACTAAGGAGGCGTGGGAAGGCAGGGCAGATACAGGGGGTAAGGGTGTGAATCTTGCTTGTGAGAAATCCCACAATGCAAGAATGGCACTGGAAGTAATAAATCCACCACTCAAATGGTGCTGGCTGCTGTTGCCTGTAAAACTCCAAGCTGGTGGAGAGAATCACGAGCTCCTGTAAAACCCACTACCTGTATAACCCGACTCATCTCTGTTTGCAATTTAACCCAACTTCAATAGCTCCCAGGCCCTCAGTAACAGTGTGACCTGAACTGGAGTTTGGTTTTCAAGTGCTTGATGCCACCTCACATTATAGAAATTTCCTCCTTATGCAGCATTAATATTTCCAGTGCAAGTCCTTCATTTCATTATCATGTCTGAATCTGTAACATCAGAAATAAAAAATAAGATCAGGGGAAGCTCTGGAAAAGCATCTCTCAAATTATTTGGTTGCCAACATGGAGCTACATTTGCTCCTTCAGGAAGCCTCTTACCTTACCCTGTGTTACTAGGAACAGGTCGATTAGCAGGAAGTATTAATCAGTCCTCACTGGTACTACATATGCTATTCCCTGAAAGTCATGACACACTTTTTAGATAAGATTTTGCAAATGAAACTATCACAGAGTACAATCAAAGAGACAGGTACAAAAAGAATTTTGTTTGACTGCAATATGAGTCTTGTCTCAGCTGCTTAGACTGGATCCCAGTTAAAAGAACTTCCTTTTCCTTTTGATTTTCATCCAAGGTCATGTATGATTTTGTGCCTTTTAAAATAGTGAAGGGCCTTGAGGTGAAGCCATATGAAGAGCAGTTGAGGTCACTTGGTCTCTTCAGCCTGGAGGAGAGTGAAGGGAGACATCATCCCAGTCTAACTTTCTTGTGATGGGAAGAGGAGGGGCAGGCACTGATCTGTGGTGACCAGTGACAGGACCAGAGGGAATGGCCTGAAGTTGTGTCAGAAAAGGTTTAGGCTGGATATTAGAAAAAGGTTCTTCATCCAGAGGGTGGATGGGCACTGGAACAGGCTCTCCAGGGAAGTGGTCACAGCACTGTCTGACAGAGCTCGAGAAGTGTTTGGATGATACTCTCAGGTACCTGGTCTGACTCTTGGGGATGGTCCTGTGCAGGGCCAGTAGTTAGACTCAGTGATCCTTGTGGCTCCCTTCTAACTCAGCATATGCTGTGAAAATGGTTTTGAGCTAATTTTCTATGTTGTAATTTGTATAATCTTAAAAACCTCCTTATTTTTTTGCAGAATCAACAGCCAAAGTATCCAGGGTTCAATCCTAACAGTCACAGGAGCCCATGAAGGAGTCACACTGAATAATGGTTTGGCAAAGTTCTACCAATTTCCTCAAAATAGACCATCAGGATTTTACCTGACTGCCTAAGGCATTCACAGTCTCCTTAGCCTAGTCATTTACAGAAAACATCCAAAATAATTTACACCCATTTTCTGCTCTAGGCCGGATTTAGCCGGGGAACAACACTTGTTTCCAATTTCTGATTCCTGACAATAGCTAAAATTAAAAGACTAATGATCTGAGAAATAAGTGTAAGGTTGGGTTTTGTTGTTTGTTTTTGTTGGGCTTTTTTAATCAGAAAGACAAAACTCCAAACAGTCTTTGCAAAAAATACAGTAAAACTGAATGTCTATGCATATGATGACAGTTGAAAACACTTTTCCTAGAGCATCTTTACAGGAGTGATTTGTTATATCAACTCATTTGAGATTACTACATATTGCTTTCTTTTTTAATTGCCACAAAAGCAATTCTTTAGAAATTATGGTTTCTTTAATGATTGTTTATATAAGACTATTGAGAATGATTTCAATACTAATGTGTTAACCACATTGTCCTTCTTCCATCACATTTGCAGTTATGGTTTTAACACACCAAGAAATCCTCTTAGAGTACAGAACTGGTTCCAGCAAGTATTGGAAATCATCTGTGAAGAGTGAGTTTTCAACATTATTCCTGTCAATGCTAAACAAACAACCACAAACTGGGGTCAATAGACTGGCCTGTAAACCAGAGGATCTCAGCTTGTGATGATGTGCAAACTACCCTCAATTTGCAAAATGTCAGAAAGTACTTTAAATTATTAAGGGGAAGGGAAAGACACGGTGAAAGAAGAAATACTCTTACCCATTAAATCAAGGAAAGAATTTAAAAGGAGGGGAAATACAAGCACTGCATGACTATTTGAAATTTAGTCTAATTTTTATCTGATGGAATGTAACTGTGTCAAGCCATATACACCACAATCTATAGTAAGAACAGTTAATTATTTAATTTTGTATCAGTGCAAGTGCAACCTTGGCTTTCTGAAGTTTTCCTGCAGGAATTACTGATTCAGGCTGCATAATCTTTATTACTGTTGAAGGCTTTAATATTTTCACATTGCTTTGATAACCAATGGAGTATAAAAACACAAGTATTCTATGAATCTCTTTGTAGAATCACTTTTCAAAACAGAATAACTATAATTTACCTTAGAAAGTTGTGTTTCATAATTTAAGAGTTCACAAAATTCTAGGTACACATTGACACACACAAAAAGCTAAGACTGTTTGCTTTTAGCCTAGTTTAATCAAACTCAGTTACTGCATGTGAATATATGTGCATTTTTATCTGCCTCTGTCATCCAACTAAGCAACTTTTAAGCCAATTTCAACAACATTGAACAGAGAGTAAAGGTCTTTGAAGTAGGTCTCAGCATTCTGGATGTCAAATTTTCTACAAAATTACTGGAAGCAGGTAGTTAGGTAGAGATGAAAGGCCATCTCTTGCCTGCACTAAGTATGTTACAGTGTGACCTCAATTCACACTAACCCTTAGGGAATTTACAGAGGCTACAGAATTGCTGAGTGTCCCAACATGAAAAAAGTTTCTGTCTGCACTCATATTTTTATTAACTGTGATGCAAAGAATGCTACCATGGAACTCCAAACCACTGAGAACCAGACCTCATTACTGCCATTGCCCAAGAAACCACTTTTCCAGTTCTTTTCAGATGTGTAAGCAACCTGCACAAGTAATAAAATCTCCCCAGAGAAAGGGCCCTTTCTCTGCCATACAAAACCATTAGTCTTATCAGACTGCAAGTACTGTTTTGTTCCTGAATCCAGGCTCTGGAAGGTGAGAACTCAGGATGTCATATCTCATACAAGAAGGCTGAAAACCACACAGACAGTGGTATTCATGTTCACCCATTGAGCTTTCAACTGACTGGAAGTCATCCTGCTCTGTCCTTAGTACAGTGTTTTTCTTTTGACTCTCTAGTTTTTTTATTATAAAGACAGATAAAGAAGGTTTAAACCCCAGCACACACTAGAGTTGCTCAAACTCATACTCAGCAGCCAGTAGCACCATCTGCAATACAGACATATAACCCTTTCTCCTTAGAATGAGCTCCACACCAAGAGATAGGGGAAGATATGAATAATAACATACTGTCTTTAAGAAACCTAGGTAGTTAAAAGTATTTAGGCTATTTCTTGTTCTCACAGACACAGAAGACAAAAGTGCCCTAATTTTTTAATCAGTACAGGTTTTGATTACTTTTTTCCTGTATTTTCTAATCTTCCTGGCTATTTAACTAAAATACAGCACAAACTACAGACTGTAAAAAAGACATGACACATACAGAGTTCACAGAGAGGGGAATGGCTACAGAGATGCTTGCAGAGGATGTTGGATGTTTGAAAACAGAAAAGAAAAGGATTTCAGTTGAGCATTTTATTAACTATTGCTTTTTTCCTTATCTCTGATTACACTTGCATGTTTTTTAGAACTTTCTCTGCCTTCTTCTATGCTACCACTCACATGCTGAAACGAGTAGGGATAAAACACAAAGCTAAAGCAGTCATTTGTTGTCTAGCATCTCCTTGGGATATTAAGGTGCTATGTCAGAATATGAGAACTACTACTTATGAGAACTATGTTCTGAAACAATATTTCTGATATTTTTTATTTTTAACAGTAGTTTTCAATTTTCCTGGAATATACTGCTTTGTTTAATATATTTATCAATTATCTGGATTGAGGGGATGGAGTACATCCTCTGACATTCTGCAACCACCACCAAGTCAGGCAGGTTTGATCTGCTTGAGGGTAGAAAGTCTCCCCAAAGCCATCTGGACAGGCTGGATCAAAGTGCTGAGGTATGGAGTTCAAAAAGGTGAAGTGCTGGGTCTTGCACTTGGGTCACAACAACCCCATGCTGTGCTCAGGCTTGGGGAAGAGTGGAAAGCAGCCCAGCAGAAAAGGACCTGGGAGCCCTGGCTGGCAGCTGGCTGAACATGAGCCAGCAGTGTGCCCAGGTGGCCAAGAAGGCCAGTGGCATCCTGGCTTATGTCAGAAATAATGTGGCTGGCAGGACTAGGGAAGTGAGGCCACATCTCAAATCCTGTGTTCAGTTTTGGGGTCCTCACTACAAGAAAGACATTGAGCTGCTGGACCAAGTCAACAGAAGGGCAATGGAGCTAGTGAAGGGACTGGAGCACAAGTCTTATCAGAAGCAGCTGAGGGAGATGGGGGTGTTTAGCCTGGAGAAAAGGAGGCTCAACAGAGACCTTACTGCTCTCTACAAGCACCTGAAAGGAAGCTGTAGTGAGGTGGGGTAAGCCTCTTCTCCCAGGTAACTAGTGATAAAATGAGAGGACAGATATGCCTCAGGCTGTGCTGTCAAGGTTTAGAGTGGTACTGGAAAAAAATGTCTTCACTAAAAGGTTTATCAAGCTTTGGAACAGGCTGGCTATGGAAGTGGTTTTGTCACCATTCCCAGAGGTATCCAAAAGATGTGTAATCATGGTGCTTAGAGACATGGTTTAGTGGTGAACTTGGCAGAGCCAGGTTAATGATTGGAATTCATGACTTCAAGTGTCTTTTCCAACCTAAATTCTTTCGTGGCTACCAGTCAAAGAGCAACCTTCAAATGACATCACTGTGTAGGCTTACGGCAGAAAAGCACCTTGAGTTTTCCTCAAAGTACAGACTTGCAAAATCGATCTTGCAGCCTTCTGTCATCCTTTGAACTGTACTGCATTCCTAAATTTCCCCCTATAGTCTTAGTACAAGAGTCTACAAGGGAACTACAGTTCTAGTTAGGCTGTGCCTTCTATAGCAGAAGTACCAATCCCATCATGAAACTATAATTGCTTGCAGAAATGAGTGCCTTTTGTCACTTTTGTTAACAGTAAAGGATGCAAAAAATTTGAAGATAGAATATTCATGTAACTTAAAAAGCACATTTTCTGCCCCATTGTCCTCACTTTGCCTTTTTTCCCTGGGGACATTAAGTATAAGCAACCATAGATATTAACAATCACAGAACAAGGGTGTTAGCATTAGTCTCTGAATATCTTACCTGTGTTGGTTGCTGGCAAACCTTTTGCTGCTTGTACTTTCTCATCACTCTTATGCTGCCAGTGCTCAACAATGTTCAGTGAAATCCAGATAACAGTCAGCAGTGGTCAACATGGAGCATAATGAGTGATTAACTCAGGGCACAGATCTGGTAATGGAGACCATGTAAAAGCTTTGTAATTTGTTCATGGAAACATGGTGCTTTAGCAGTATGTGATTACAATGCTTCCTGCTGCTTGACAACAAAAAACTTCTTGTCCACAAATAATATCAGTGAAGCAATTAAAAGAAAGACAACTGATTCTATTTGGTCAAAATGGAGCTTTTGGGATGTTACTGAAACAAAAATCATAAAGTCAAAAAAACATTGGCTCTAGTAAAATATTTTTTACAGCATTTCTGAACAAGATGGTTTTAAACCCTTCTCACTGGGCATCACTCTTGGGAAATGTAATTAACTCTGGACAATTGCCTAATGTTTACATCAGGTTTAGCTCTGCTGGCTCCAACCAGAATTTCAAGAAGTACTCCTTATTTGGCCTGCTTCATTTAATGTATGCTCACAGTTTACAGTCTCCTCCATATTACAATTCCTTTTCCTCACTGCAAAATTTTCTTCCAAAGCCAATATCCTCTGAAAGTTTACTTCTTCCTTCAGCTCCATGCACGGAGCAAGCGTAACAAACGCAAACTTCATTTCCTAAAGAAATAACTTATTCTTCCATTTCCACCTCAAATTCCTCATGCTTCCCTTGATATATACTGATTGCATGGACAGGGTTTGGACTCTGGCAGTTAACAAGGAATTTATCAAGCAGTATAAAGTAGTGTGTCATAATGCTACCTGCAACTTTTAAAAACTTGCCTTTAAACTGAAAGAACAATAATAAAAAGTGGGATTAGTACTAACTACTTATATTCTGCACAGTGGGAAAGATTATGTCACACACACACGCATTAAAAAAAGAAAGCCATAGAATTCTGCAGTTAGACTTCTCAATTTTGAAAGATACTATTGCAAAGTAAGTAAGTAAAATATCTAGTTGAGAGTTGAAATTTTGCCCTGCATTTAAGAAATGACCAACATACCTTACGTCATCTTGCAAAACTACTTCAAACAAAGTGGAGGATCAGCTCCAATTTCTCCATAGTGTGCCAGAAGAAACTTCTCGGGGAAACTGTGAGTCTTGAGTACGCATCCCTCCCAAAACAAGTCAGGAGAGCAATAACCTTATTAAATTTTTCACATTTTTTTCTACACTTATTTATTCATTCAAGTAAAGAACCTAAAGACTACATTACAGCATTTCAATTCCACTTTCTTAAAAAATGCTCTAATTTAAATAAATATACAGAAAAAAAATAAGTCTCAGCTCTAGTATAAGACTGGTTATGACTGTGCCCCCTGCTACTCTTTGCTAAGCTGGTGAAGATGTATCCCTATAAAGAGAGGCAGAAAAGCCACCATCTCATTCCACACCTCTTGCTGGACATTAAGAGCAAGTTACCTGATGGCAGATGTACACAAAGACAGAGCTAGAAAGGAACAATAGAGTCTCAGGCTCACCACTAGATAAAAGGACCATTATTAGAGACCCAAACTTATGAAGGCTTCTCTGCATTTTTAATTTGAAACTGAAGGTTTAATTTGGTTGTTAAGGCTAAGTTTAGGACAGATAATTCTCTACATCTGTGCCTTGCTTCTGACTGGGAAACTGTTTAATGGGCTTGAAAGACAGCTAAGTCTAACACAGCTGCAAAATAAAAATAAAGTAAGCTACTTAGGAGTTTTTATCTTCAAAAAAGGCAGGACAAATAATAGAGCTTCTCCATACAACAGAAGGCCTTTCACACTGAAATATTGCTGGCTCTTTTCTATGGCAGCATGAACACAAACTGCAGGGTGTGGAACAAGTTGCAGTCAGCTGGTGAAGAAGGCAATTAGCAGGAGAGAAAAACTCCAGGCTATTTGCCTTCTTCCCACACATTATTTTAAGAAAGCACCACTGCATGACACGTAACTCCCCTTTCTAGCTACTTTGATCTATACTCAGGGAACATTAACCAGGTAAGGCAGGGTAATGTTGCTCACACAGCAGAAACTAAGTAAAGATGAACAGGGAAGATCCATTCATCCTGTCTTCCAAAACTGAACTAGAGGATGTCAAAGAAAACTAGCAGGTGTCAAGCTCAAAACATGTATTACTTTTGTCATGTAATGCTCAGGGAGTCAACCTGGCATAGAAAGCTACTGATTAAGAAACCAAAACCAAAACCAGTCCTCTATTCAAAAAGTAATTTGGCAGAAAAGGAAGTCAGAAAATATTAGCATTGCTCATTTTTACCACATTAATGACACTTGGTAATCTGAGTTTTGTAGAGATGAACTAAATGATTCTAAGTGACTATCTTAGCCAGAAAACATAGAAAAAACATTGCAGAAATAATGTTAGCATAACTGCAGAAAAAAAATATTAGATACCTGTAAAATGAGATGTTGGTTTTGTTCACTAGTATGTGAAATGCAATATTTTATACTTACTTGTCTTTCACGTTACTTAGACTTTGTAATTAAACTGCTGAGAATTTACACTTAGTCATATATCTAGCAAATACCATAAATCAGGTGAAGAAGTCAGCAAGTAGACAGCTAAAGGAGCCAATCATATATACAAGGATAAAATCTATATATAAAACAACAGGCAGTGAGACTTTTTCATCTGGCTGAACTACAGTAACTACTCTGTAACTACTTTACTAATCTCATCAAATTCCATTTTATATACTTCACTTGAAAATCCTTGGCATAGGTCTAAAAATCAGTTGGAGAAGCAGTGTCTCAAAGGCTGTGCCTACATGCTTCGTGTGCTTTCCTTCTCTAAAGACATTTGCCACAAGGACTTAGATGAGCTAGCTACAGAAACCTACCAAGGAGCTGCTTATGTTCTATTTTCACTTTGTTGTTGACGTTGTGTTGCTGTTCAATCAAGATACAATGAAGGAATTACCCTAATTTCCTACAGAAGTAGCCTCACTGTTACACTCTGGCAGTGTGTGTGCCTTGGCATGTTCCACCAAAATTATAAAATAAAGAAGAGAGTTTAAAGATCCTTAGTTCCTACAGGTTTCATACAAGACAGAGCAGAGAAGAAGAAAGACTGGGATTAGCAGTTTTGAAAGTTCGCTCCCCGCAAGCATTTTTATCTTTTTAGGCAACTCTACAGCCAAACACAGCAACTCCCAGTTTGCCAATACTCTGCAGAGGAGAGCTAATAGGGAAAACAGAGGAAAATATTCTCAGTGTTTACAGAGATAGCAGAATACTTTTGCATATTTCAGTCAAAGAAACACATTTAACTAAGAGGCATAAACTATGAGATTCCTTCATCCTACTGCTTAGAGAAATTATTACCTTTTTTTTTTCACAGAAAGTGAGTGTTCTACTCTGTTTATTCTGCTCCTTGTTCTCATTTTTCTCCCTACAGTAATAATCTTAGCCAGCTCCTTTCTTTGCTTCTCCATTGGACACCAAACAGTTGGGCTTTCAGGTGTGTTTTGTATTCTACTGAATGCTTTCTTCTCTGCTGGGAAAACATCCTGAACCTCTCCTTCAAACTTTGTCACCTTTTCTTCTAAGGTGAAGCAACCACTGCATAAGATGAAGAACTTGATATATTTTAAAATCAGTAAAGGATGTTTTTGTCCTTGGTATTATTACAAATTGTATCTTTGGAGTATGTTATTTACATTTACTTCACTCACTCTCTTCATAACAATAATATCACAACTGCAAAGCCTGAATTCATTCCATTTGTCTTATCTGGGCTCTCTTGCTACTATCACTGTCTCTGACAAAACACTGGATTGTACACCTGTGTAAAGCTTAAAATTAATAAATGTTCCATTTACTTTAAGGGTAGGAGTTCATTTATCTTCTACTGAAATCTTGCTCATTGCTCTTGTGAAGGATTGCCTTTCACAAATGGTGCTGGTGATGTCCTCTCACTCAAGTTGTTCATGGTCAACTAGAGTTTGCAAATTTGTGGAAGTCAATGTAGCATAGCATAATGCTTGGATGATTTTCAGAATATGTCTTTTTGTTGCTTGTCCCAATCCAGGCAGTTCTGCATGTTGTTTTTGTGAATTCAAAGCTTTAAGCTTTACTTCCCTTTTTACCCACTTCTCCTTTCTGGGCTTTCTGCAGTGACCCCAGTGTCAGAACATTGTTCTTCTCTCAGTTCTGCCCATGTGATTCCCTTTCCTTGTCATATCCCCATACTTTTTTGAAGGTTAATTATGGTTTTCCAAAAGTCTCTCTTGGCATTTCCCCTTCTATCCCACCATGAGTTCTGATTTCTAGTCCCTTGCAAATTGACAAATCATGTCTTTAGCCTCAGAAGATACAGATATTTTCGGGTATGCTCCTCTTCTTTTTCAACTCTGTTTAAAAGTTGCATCTTATATGGTTCACTTCTACCTGGAGTGCAGAACTAACCCCTCAAATTTTTGTAATGTGGGATATCAATTAGTCCTCTCTGTCTGAGTAAATAGGAAGATATTATAAATAGGAGTCATCTGTAAAACTGAAGCTATACTCTATCTTTTTTTTGTTTGGCACTGGCTCTCAAAGCTCTCAGTGCTTTTTGAGCACATTTCCATCACCATCCACATTTCCAGAAAGGTAAATTGCTAAGAGTGGTTCCTTAGCTCAGTAGTATCAGTGCTCAACAATCACTGACAGCCAAGCAATTTAATAAAATTTTCAGTTATTCAGAGATCCATTTATTTCATGGTGCAAGCTCTGATCTCTTAATTACGTAGGTCTTTAGACCATGTAACTGCTTCTCTACCACCAAAACATCTTAGAGATGTGATTATTTCAGACAAGAGAAAAACAAAGCAGTCCATGGAAGATCTGTGAAGGGAAAGAGGATTCATAAGGGACTATTTGAAAGAGAAAACATGAAAACAAAATTAGGTACAGAAGGGAGCAATAACCTGACAGAGGAGAGGAAAAAGTGTAAGCAAGAGGCTCACTTAGTTTTACTTCATTGCCCTCAATATACCATGGACCACTCAAGAAAAATGTCACAGAAAAGTCTAGGTAAGGTATTACCCCTGCAAAAATCAGTCTTATGAGAAAAGATGATTTTTCTTTTCCTTCATAACACAAGAAGGAGCACAAAGGGTCTCTTCACATCCCCTGGTCACCAGGATGAATTCCAGCTGATAAAATTAATTTGACCTGATAATGTGAAATAAAGGTAATACTTTCTGCTACAACTCTTATAACTGCCAAAAATTAGGTCACTTGATTTATGTTCCCTAATCTAGGTAATACCAGTGCCTTAGTGAAAGAAAATTACTGAGAGCAGCAAAAAAGGAGGATTTTAATCCTCCTAAAAAAGGCACTCGCATGATATTACAGACAGAGATTGCACTGAACTGTTGGTCTGGCCTTGGGTGTTATTTCTTGCTTTACCTCCTTTGTGTCTGATGGAGCATTGCCAGTGCTCCTAGATTCGTACAGCCAAGTGATTTGAGTCCCTGGGGTAGGAGCTATTCAGCTTAGCTGACAACGTTAAAGTTTTTTTCTTTTCCTTGGTAGCCCCTCTATGATAATTAATTTTATGTTCCCTGTTATTTATCCAACCAACACAGCAATTAGTTACATATGTTTCAGTCTTAAGAGCAAGCTTACTCTCTCTTCTCCCAGAATCATTCTACATCTACAGGACTGTGATAATTTCCCCACTCAGTTTGACACCTGTATTTGAGAAACAATAAACACAGGATGAGATGACCTTGAAACATGATTGAACTCAGCATTCCACCTTTAAGAAATGTGGGTGCATGTGTGTACTGAGGGATTTCAAAAACCTTGGAGTAATTTGTTCAGAGACTGACAGCATAAAGTTCGTGTCTTGCAAACACTTTTTTCATTACTATTATCAATTCCAAGGAGCTCTTGGGTTTTTCATTTTTCAGTTGGAATTCTATTCATATTCACATTAATTTGATTTAAAGTTGACATAAACTGAAGGAAAATGCTTGAACAAAATTCATATTCCCTTCATCTATGCAACAAAAATAAGAAGGAAGAAGATGAACAGAATATTTCCTTTTGGACCAAAGTGATTTCCTGTTTCCCTCTTTCCAGCTGCCCTCCTTCTCAGTTTCATGTGTCAGCTCCAGGGTTTTTTAGCAATGCAGCACCTAAGCAATCCCTCTATTATTACTCAGCATTAACTGAGTGCACCACTACCCTAGGTGCTGCCCAGTGTCCTTTGCCAGCCTAACAGGGTGACTGGTGGGCCTGGTCCCAGAGAGCCCACTCTCACTTCCAAGGCCAGCTGCAGAGTTCCTCTCTGACCAGATTTTGGGGACCCATTTTATCCACAACAAAACAGAAGTAGAGCTGCTGCTAGCTGCAAACTTGAGCCTCCATTCTTCTGATTATGTAAATCCCTCAGATTCTGAGAGAACAGAAATGAATGTTTTGCTTGCATCTTGCAAGAGTCCTTCATCAGGCTTGTCCTTTCCAGGACATAGAGAGTGAGGGGGACTTTATGGGGTGATTACAAGCTCCCTGATGGCTGAATTTTTTGGCTAGGGAGCAGCCAATTCACAAACTGAGACTTTCAGTATTGCACTTAGAGACAATGAAACAAGGATTTGTACTTTCCAGTGGTACTTCACTTATCCAACTGCTCTGTGGACCAGCACAATCAGTCACCTAACAGAGAAGCCCTGTAAAGGTCAAGCAAAATTTCAGTGCAAGACTTGAGCGATATATTAAAGTGGTTGCTGATGACAGAACCTGCTGAAGGCTGTCGTGGGTACAGAATTCAATGTATATGATAAAAAAGCAACTTTTTTAATGTGCCTTTCATCCAAAAAGGGAGTTCCTACAACCTGAATTTAGAGATGACCTACACTTGAGGATTTAGGCTGCAAAACTGCTCAAATTCTTCTGTACTGAAAATGTACCTGTTTTCAAAACTGGTACATTGAGACAACAGCTAATTCTTTTGGATTAGCAAATTCAAATTTTCACCAACTGGAGTTATTTGGACTACAATTATGTTTTCTATTTTTTAAAACTAGCATGGGGAAAAGTATAAGAAAAATTAATTCCTTCTGAGGGCACCATTGTTGTCCAAAAAATGGTTTGTTTAGGAAATTTAATAAGGCTTTGTTCACAACACACAGGAATGAATTCACTGCCTCTGCAGTGCTGAGATGAGAGCTCTTCTGTGTATAAAATACAAAGAAGGAAGAATTGCATATCAAATTGCAACTAGATAAGGAACTTCATGTGATGAGAAGAGTGAAAGGATTTGGTGGATCATTGCATTTTAACATCACTACTTTTATGGAAAATGGCATGGGGGCCTTTCATAACCATGAACGTTCAACACTTATTTGAGCAATCACACCTCTCGCAGCATGCTTGTTCCCTGACATTTATGCTGCCAGCACTCTCTCAGCAGCCCTCTCATTACAAATCTCTAATGCCACTTCTTGTGTCATTTAATTTTCCTGTGAAGGTCTTCTACTCCCTGCCTTACCACACTGTTTTGCTCATGGTTTCTGATGAAATCACAGCTCAGGTAATATCAAATGCAGTACAAAATGGAGGGGGGGGGAAAGGCTTTAGTTCTTGGCAACTTCACTGAAATTTGCCGTCCCACAGAGGAAGACATTTTGATTGAGTATATTGTCAGAAAAAAATATGTTTCCTCAAGTGAGTTGAGGTGTCATACTTGGACAAATAAAAATCCTGAAGTTGTATCCTTGAATACAAAATACTGTAACTACCCTTTCAGAATAAAGTGGTTGAAAATATTTTGTTCCTGAATAGCCATCCCTGTTAGTACTTGACCCTTGGAAAGGTCATTAAATGGTAATCTCTGAATGAAACCAAGAGGCTTGGCAGTTTCTTGGCAAAGTTTACAGAAAGGATAACTTTCAGCTGTTGGCTGAGTCGTCCCCCCCACCCCCCTCCCCTTTCTTCAATTGATACTGTAATTGTGAGGAGATTTTGGGAATGTGGGACTAATCGAAAGAGTGAAACCATGAGGAGAATGGAAATGGGGGAGAACAATTTAGTAGAAAATGGAAAACTCAAAGGGAAGGGAAGCAAATGGACTTTAAGGGAAAAAAAATAAATTATATTTTAAGAGTCTTACTGATGTCTGATGAGGAAAGGGGTTAATTAACAGATAAGGGAAGAATTTTGCAAAACTACTTTGGCTGAAGAATAGAAAATTTCAACAGAAGCAATAAACAGACCACAGCCCCTGTGAAAAGTGAAAGAGCAAAGCCTCTGGAGATGTCAGATGCTGAGAGGCTTTTACTATAGAGCTGATACCAACAAACTGTCAGCCCAGGCAGTGCAGCTTCTCTGCGTAAAGATGCAGCTGCTGAAAGAGCTGTTTGAGGGATACAGAGAGCAGGGCTGCTGCTGTAACAAAGTCAGCATATTTGCATTGTATGGTAAAATCTAGCAAACTTTAAAAGTCAGAAGTAGAGGTTTCCATCCTCTCTATATCCATAGTATATCAGTAGGTCAGTTCTGTTGGCATGGTGACACACCAGACAAATCTGTTCACTCATCTGGAGTGCCCCTATACCAAAACCTCAGTGATAACCCACGGGTCATGTGGTAACTGACCACCATCAGTAAGTGGTGCTACAGAATGTTACAGGATGCTACAGAAGTTTCTTGTGAGCCTCTGAGCCTCTTTAGTCACAAATAACTTTCTCTGTGAAAGCCCTACAACATTCACATTTTACCTGCCCTGCAGTAAGGAAGAATCTCGAAGGAAAAAACTATTTTCAAAAGCAACAAAACCTGCCGTCGCTTCGTTTTCCGCCCAGAACCTATCGCTGTTCAGCACAAATTCGCGCGGTAGGGCACCCAGGTTTCTCCCAGGCTCCAGGACAGCAGTCATTATCCCCTGAGCAGAGGCACCGCGGGAGATGCGGTTGGCACCCCGCTCTGCCCCGCCTGTGCCGCTGCGGGAGCACCAGCGGGGGGCGCTCCGGGCACGCCGCCCACTCCAGCGCCGCGCCCGCGGGGCCGCCGGGGGCTCCAGCGGGGAGTAGGGAATTGCGGGGAGAATAAGGTCAGTATCGTCCCCCTCCTCCACGGCTCCTTGCAGGTCTGCTGTTCTTTCAGCAGATATAATAAGCTCCCCGATGAAGCTGACCAGCCGGAGCCAAACCAGAAAACAATGCAGGAAGGAAAACTAGCAAATCTACAAATTTATCATCTAAATATTGCAGGATGGGTTTTGGTGGGTTTTTTTGGTTGTTTTTTGTTTGTTTGTTTGTTATTGATTTTGTTTTTGTTTTTTAATAGCAATGCAATTGCACAATATAATTTCATTAGCTACTGGAGATCAGAGGCGTCCTGGCTTGTTTCCAGCTGCTGCCTGGCTGTAGAAATGAAACATTTACAGAATTTATCAGCCTGCTATTAAGTCTTCAATTCTGCAACAAACACTTTTTTTCTCCACCCCCTCTCCAAACCCTGCCAAGAAATCCTTGTGGATACATCCAACGTGGCTCCAGAAACAAGTCCTTCTATTTTCAGTAAGCTTAATATTTTTTTTGTACAATGTGAGAGGCTGAAGATTCTGCTTGCTGGGTGTTGTAGATGATTTCCTGTTGTGTGTCTATAAACACCCCACAGATTCTAGTGACTGCATCTCACTGTTTGACACCTTTTTTCTCTTGTTAAACAGTATTTCCTGTTTCAAAATATCTTGGGTTCTCTCACAGATCTCATCACCTCAATCATTTTGGAGTGAATGAGCACACCATCCTTTCTTCTCCATCTTCTCAGCTGAAGTGACCCTCCATCCCTCCTGCACTGCCCCTCACAAACTCACAAATCTGAGTCCTACCTCAGGCTCTTTCATTGCAATCAAGTCTGCATCTGCAACATTGCCCCCCTTCCTGCCCCCAGCCCCTCTCCGGCTGCCTGACCTTTCCTGGCAGGCACAGCTGGTCGCCATGATTTATTATTCCCTGACTAGCTGTGCTCACTCGGGCATATGGAGTCGCGCTGCAGAGGGGAGGCTGTGGCACTAAACTCCAGCTCGGAAGATGACATTTAGCAGAGGCCCCATGCCTCAAAGCATGACACATCCTTCTGCTACCACCTGACGTTGCATCCCTCTTTGGGCTCCTGGTTTCCTGATGCTTTCCTTTGTGCAACCAGGCGCAGAATTCTCATGTTAAATTTCTCTGAGACACCATTATAGACACTTCCCTGTTTAAACTAATAGAATAACTAGTTTGTGGGTGAATAAGGGACAACAAATTGTTCTTAATTGTTTCTGGAACCCTTTTCTTGCTTCTTGCACTTTGAAAAGTCCTCTGGAAGGGGGTACTTAAAGGCTACTGAATATCTGAATGCCTCATTTAAAACAGAGAAGTGAGCTCAACCCTGTTCTTGTTGAACAGGTGTACAATTCATATCTGTGCTAATGGGCACTTTTGGTGCAAACACTGAGAAATGCTGAGGCTGACCTGGCCTGATTGTACTTTAGGGGACAGCTGCAACATTTTCATGTGGCAAATGAAGACGCTTAGTTATAACAGAGCATCCATTTAGGGCTCAGGGGCCAATTTTATGACTAATTTCTTAGGCAATCACTGTTCAGTATCTTTTCCCACATGAAGAGACTCCCCTGGACAACAAAATAAACAAACTCCAAACAAACTAGAACAGACAAGATATGCAAAGAACTATCTGATGAACCGGGTGGTTTTGATCTAGAGAAGAGAAAACTAAGACAAAACTTGGAATTGGGTATTATCCTTGACAGGCTAAATCTTTCTCAACAAAAATTCCTAAGTGGCTACTCAGGTCACCTCTTGACATCAATCAGGCATAATGTTGATCATGCAGAGGAATCTCTGATCCTCTGCCTTCTTCCTAAAGTCTTTTCATCTTACATACAGGTTAATACAGACACTTTAGATGTCCAGCAGATGATTCAATATTTTAATCCTTTTCCACACTGTTACCATATTACACTGTCTGTACTCCCACTTATTTTTAAGTCTGTATTCAGCTTGCTTCAAAAAGGAAGGAAATAACCTGTTTTCCAAGTTCCTGGTGAATCAAAGAAGAATCAGCTAAATTGCAATAAGGTAGATTTAGGTTAGACATTCTGAAAAACTTATGAATAGTTATGGTTAGGAAAACAGAAGAATAGTTCACTCAAGGAGAATATGGAATCTCCATCCTCTGATGCATTTCAAAGCAGGCTACAAAAAAAAATCTGTCAGGATTGAGAGTTCCTGCACTTTGCCTTAGGCTTGGGTTGATGCCTAGGAAAATTGCAAGGCTGAGTGCTGTGTCCACTTAGAGGCAAGGCAAAGAAAACATCTTTGGCAACAAGGAAAGGAAGCAGCATGTAAATGGTGCTATGGTCACACTAAAAAGAATTCAATTTACAGCACTGTCATTCTAGGACTTATCAGGAACACTGAGTTTGCTTAAATACATGATGTCTAGCATAGTAATTCCCTCCATTTATAAATTAACTTCTTAAAATGCTATTGCTTTCACATCTGTCTTTGAAATTGATTTTCGCTTTCACAGATATGACTATAGCTCTACAGTAACTTTTCTTGCACCTTTGTTTGATTTTGTTATATGGTATTTTTAAAGAAAAGATATATTACAGGCAATAATGAATTAAAATAAGCCCTATATGGGGAGAGGCTGAGGGAGCTAGGGTTGTTTAGCCTGGAGAAGAGGAGGCTCAGAGGTGACCTCAGCACTGTCTAGAACTACCTGAAGAGAAGTTCTAGCCAGGTGGGGGTTGGTTTCTTCTCCCAGGCACTCAGCAATAGGACAAGGGGGCACGGCCTCAAGCTCTGCCAGGGGAAATTTAAGTTGGACATCAGGAAACAATTCTTTCCAGAGAGAGTAATCAGGCATTGGAATGGGCTGCCCAGAGAGGTGGTGGATTCACCATCCCTGAAGGTTTTTAAACTGAGATTGGGCGTGGAACTGAGTGCCATGATCTAGTAAAGGGACTGGGTTTGGACCAAGGGTTGGACTTGATGATCTTGGAGGTCTTTTCCAACCCAATCGATTCTATGA
Source organism: Sakesphorus luctuosus (assembly GCA_013396695.1). Lineage (NCBI taxonomy): Eukaryota > Metazoa > Chordata > Aves > Passeriformes > Thamnophilidae > Sakesphorus > Sakesphorus luctuosus. The sequence continues at coordinate 43,424 of VWZD01003268.1, forward strand.
TTCTATGAAAATAATGAATTTTGAAAAAAGCTACTGTAAGTCAGGAAATCATGACTCTTCAACCATAAGAGATGAAAAGAAGTTAAGTGAGGGTGTTTAAATGTAACAAACATTAAAAAATGAAAACACACAATAAAAAGGGGAAAAAAAGGTCAATGTGACCTAAAATATAATTTTTAAAATCTGTACAGCACTGGTTTTAATTTTGGTACTGAATTTTATACTTTTGTAGCCATCTAATGTGCACAGAATGTAATTCTGGGTAAAGATGTGATAGAATAATATTGGGCATATAAAGGAGAAACAGAAGTGAATTTTATACTGAATAATTGTGACTGTGTCTCTACTGAGAAGCAAAGAATTGTTGTCCCTGTGTTTTGCTGCACCATGTGAAATTTAATCCGACCAAATGATCCCATCTGAACTTGGAACTAGTTTCTTCTAGATTACTATCTATGCAAGTGTCCAAATACGCGTCCAAAGTGCTTGAAGATGAAACACAAATAATGGGAGGTGATTCTAAATTGCTTGGACTGTGAGTGAGCCAACTCTTTTCTTCAAAACTTATTTCCTGGAGTGATTCCAGACTTATTTTCAATTAAACCAAGAATGAAACAACTTTTGCTGTTCTTGCTCTTCAGAAACTCCTCTTCCTCAAACTGCAGCTCTCGGGCACATGACTTCATTTAAAAAATGAAACACTTTTAGGCCATCTGCGTTTTTCTGCATAGCAAGCAGCCTTATGTAATCCTGTTCTGCTGAACTCTCTCCTGCTGCAAGGCCACTCTGCACAGCCATTGCAATAGGAGGAAATGGCAAGAGGCCTTTTGGAATACTCTGTCCCTTAGCACAGTCATAAATCAGCCTCCCAACTCCTACACTTCTGGGCACTGCATCCGTTGTTGTGTCTGACATAAGCCCATCCCCTGGGTCTTAAACACATTCCTGATCTTGCTTTCTCAGCTGCGGGTTTGTGGGAGTGGATGAGAAATTCCAAAATCTGAATTTCTTCGGAAATCAACGTCATTCAGTGTTGGTGGTGTGTCCCCTTGGCTTATCGGATGAGCAGCCCATTGCACGTCATCCTAAACTTTACCACAACGACTCATGAAGCTAATCCAGAACTGGGAGAAGGACAGTGGCTGCATTGTTGGAAGGCCAGCTAAGTGAGAACATGTGTGCTACCGAGGAACAGCTACAGCTGTGTCCTTTGGTCTGAATTACATTGTGAAACAAGGCTGACACAGCCTCAAAACTATTAATTTCCTATCTTGATAAACTTCAGGACCCTGTTTAAGAACTATGAAGCTAGAATGAATTTCTCTACACCTTCTCAACCCTCTTACCAGTTTTCTAAAGGAATCCTTTCTGATTTGATTAAGTTAAAATTGAGAATATATAAAAATAAAAGTGCTGTTACATTATACTATATTGGAATATATAGCTACCCTCACTACAGCACTGTATTGGATACCTCTTCAAAAATGCCTGTGATCTAAGCATGTGGCAATTTAATTTGCATCAGCAAAACCAGAAAAACAGGGCAAATATTTCTGTTCCTCAGTTTACCTATCTTTGAAGCTGGCACACTAAAGGCCTTTCACCTGAAATCAATCCTGGCAATTAAACACTGACCAGTGTTTGGTATCATTTGGGAAGGACATAGTTCCCCACAGAGGTGGAGACCCTAGTCTTAATACTGAGAGTTTGAACTATAGTGATGTTTTTGCAGCTCTTTCAATGTTTCAGCAGATCATTCCTTTCTGCTGTCTCTGATACATTTATTCACTGAGTTCTACCAGTGCAGCACTTTTCATCGCACACACTAACACATTGAAAAGCAGCATTTTATTCTGTAACATACCAAAGTGTCGGGAGACTTGAACTATGTCTGTATACTTGGATGGAAAGCAACTCCAGCTTGAAACATTAGCAGTGATGTCTTATGCCATCTTGACTGTGGCAGCATTTCTATTTCTATTACATGGATTAAAAAAAAAAAAAGTTAACATTTTTCCATCAATTAAATAGAAGCAGCTGGTTTTAAGCAATAGCCTGTAGGACAGCAGACAGAATATGCAAAATGGAGAAAGCCAATGCTCCCGGTACAGAAGGATGGCCAGGCTCCCCACCAGAAATGGTTTCATTTTGGTACAGAGCTCTCCAGCCAGGTCTCGAGGACAACCAGCAGAGTGGTAGTATAAAAACAGGGTGTGTGCTAGATGGATTTATGTTAGAACACAAGTTCTCTAGAGAGTGAGGTTACTGTTTGTTACTTTCTACCTTTTACCTTTTACTACACAATTATTTTTATGCATTCCCACCCTTTCACTTGCATGAGTTTTCCTGCCAGCTCAATATTCAAATACTGTGGCTGCCTGGCCACTCTGTCCCCAGTATGACACTTCAAAGGGCAGCAGAAACTGTTTTGCTGTAGATTACTCAGGAGGTAAAATGCTCTGTAGGAGAGAACAAATGGTTTTCCCCTTCAAATGGAAATTATAGAAGATGAGAATGAAAGAAGTGTAAGAGTAGAGAAAGAAATATGGTGCTAATAAACAACTGCTACAGATACCCCACACAGGTCATATATTACTCTTGCTTGTCCATCCAGGTTACCAGAAAGTGGCATTTTTGGAGTTCTGGTTCATACCAAGGGGAAGATGGAGACCCAAATGACCACGGGCTAAAACTAATATTGAGAATTTTCTCAGTATGCAATCTCAGTGTTTCCATTTTGCTGCTTCACATTGTCATTAAACTCAAATAGTAGCACTGTAGCCATCCTCTCTTTCTGCTTTCTAAACTTTGCTGATACGGATTTGAATAACAATTTTGAAATAAAAGCTGATGTTTTAACATAAGCATGAAATATTAGAGTCACGAGCCTATGAAACAGGTTTTACACATTGTCTCTTGGAATGTAACTGCCCAAAAATATAAAGTACAGGCTGCTGATCCAGCCTGTGTACCTGGAACAGTTTTTCCCTCTTTCTTAACCCATTCCAAATGGCATTTGCAATTTTTTTCATGGCAAATTGCATGACTACATCTAACATTCCGGATATTTAAGCACTGCAATAATTTACATAGGGATATGGCTATTTCCCCACCATTTGGAGTCTTTAATCAAATCTAAAGTCTTTCTGGTGATTTGCTGCATTTCAAGTAAAAACCATGGGTTCGGTAAAGAAATTTTTGAAGAAGAGTCTGTATTTTGTAAGAAGTCATTTTAGATAGTAATAAAGATAGTTTATGAACATGAAATCTATTGTTCTTCCTCAATAGAATTATTCTGGATTGATATCCTTATAAATAGGGGAGAATATGATTTTACAACTAAAATACCACATTATCAACAACACAAAAAGAGAAGCAACATCGAGTTTTTAAGTTCACTGTAACCATCACTGTTTCTGAGGTTTTTTGAGTGCCTAACACTACATCACTAGCAGGCAAAGCACTAGACATTAGCAAAATTATCCAGAAAAATAACAGTGCTTTTTGCTAGTATATATTACATAGGCTTTTTCCTCAGAACAGAATTTTGGACACACATTCCAAGATCTATGATCTTTTAGGTAATCATAAGAAGGAAGTGCTTATCTAAGAGATGAATTTTCTTTCTTTGTACCCTTAGGCAGCTGAAATGAGTAATACATTAGTCCCTTGGCTACTTCATTTGTAACTGCTTGGTAATTACGAAAAAGTACATTACTGCTAAAGGATTAATTTAGTTCCTGCAGGAGAATTCTCAGCACATACCACATATGCAGCTGCCCCTTCTCAAAAGAAGGTGACTCAGTTTCATCTAACACATTAGGAATGTGCTCCTTCTTTGCTTCTGATTCATTTCTAAGAAATGAGTACAAGCAAATAGCATTTCCACAGCCCTTGCTGATTCTAATAGTATCTCCTCCTGGAGCTGCAGCTGAATGAATGTTCATTTTCAGACTACTGCCTATAATCCCAGAGAAGAATAAAATTGCATGTTTGCAAAAAATGCTAGTGATAAATAAAATTATATGTTTACATAAAAACAGGCCATCATTGCGGGTTTCCAGCCAAACCTCTCTGAGAAACCAGGTGAAAAATAGCTGCTTTCCCAATATTACATTTTTTTTCTGACTTAAAATTACTGACTATATATATGAAATAATAAAAGACTGTACACACTTCTAACTCCTTTCATATTAGTGTGAAGGGAGATATAAATAAATATCAGAAGAGGACATAAGCAGTTACCATTTCTTAAGATGCCCAGGCTAGCAATACCAAATTCTGGAAAGATGCAAAGTCATGTCACCAGGCAGAGTATCAGTAAGATACAAACCACTTAGAATGTGGCTCTCCAAAATTAAGTGGAACCATCACTCAAATCTGCATTGAAATTGAAGTGTGTAGTGGAACAGTCATGTACTGCCATTCATTGTGAAGTGTTCTGTGCTTACAGAATCCTCCAGGACTGGCATGTCTGAACCATAAGTAACATATTACTCCAGCTCTTGACTGTACAACACAAGGAACTAAAGACAGACAAATTTACCAGAGATTTCTGTTGAAAGTTGAATTACACTCTAATAATATTCTTGCATCTCTGTCAGAGCTTACATTCAAGGCTTTACAGGAATAAAATCCAATATACTACTTGCTACAAAGGCAAAATAAGGAATCCCTTTCTCCCTAGTTTCCACAGAACTTTCCAGTATGGGGTGAACTCAGTTTAGACCTATAACGGGGGTGAAATAGGATGGAAAAATACCTTCTATCAGTTCTTTTAACAAGGAACACTCATCATTTCTGAGGCTGAAGGCCAGCAGCATTCACTTCCCTTTTGTTCCCTTTTTCCCAGAGGGATATAACAATTGCATAGAAAGCAAAAAATGTAAAGAGAAAAATCACAAAAAAACCCCCAAAATTGGAAATATTTCGGACATTTGGGAAAAGAGAATAATTAGCAAAGAAATTAACAGAGAGCAGGCAAAGAAAGAATTTCAAATCTTGTACTGAAGTATGTTATTCAAAATCCAGTGTGATCCAAGGTTTTCAGGTTGAAGATTGGAGTCACTTTGGGACCTGCCCCTGTGTCTTCACATACCTTGACGTGGAGTGCTGTGGAGGCTCATCTGTGCAAGTACTTGGCAGTGCACAGGAGGAGGGCAAAGTGCAATTGTTTTTTACAGCCATCCTTTGGCAACAGCTAGGCTGCAGCTAAAAGACAGCAGGCTGGATGAAATAGTTCTGTAAAAAGAAGTTCTCATCAGCCTTTTAGCTTGTAACAGTCTAGTTTCTGTTTGTGTGTTTACCAGTGCTTGACTGGGTCCTTGGAACTTTGAGGCAACATATTATGAATAATAATATTTTGATGCATTTTTCAGCTTAGCACCTCCATCACATAACATTCAGATACAAATGACTGTATAATAATTGACATGTTTATGAAGTCAGTACTGTAACTTCCAAAAATACTTGATTTCCAATACCAAGCTAATATACTCATCCAATGCCAAAAATAAATTTACTTGTCTTAAAACTATGATGGTTAGGTACTAGAATCTGCTGTTGAATCATCATATTTTATTTGCATGTGCTGCACCAAAGGTTAATAATACTTCTTCATTTGAGTAGAGATATTGGAGATTGGCAAAACCTGCCAATAATTCAGATGTAATTGATGTGTCTGCTTGCAGATTCACAGATTTCATATAGATCTTGTCTGTTATAATGTGAATCTTTCTTCTGTCTGTGATCATTTGTATAGAGTGACATTTGTGATTTAATGTTACAAATTAAACTTAAAGCAGCAATGCAGTTTCATTTCTTTGGCATGATAACTGGACAGTATATTATCAAACATTAGGGTCTGTTCCCATTCTCTTTCAGGGCAGTTCACAGCAATATTTATATGATGCTAAAAATTATTGAGATCAACTGCCTCCATCTGTTATACAATGAGATACCGAAGAGACAGACTCATGGGTAATGCAGGGAAAGAGGCTTGGGAGATATAGATTTGGATCTCAGCTCTTTCCTATTCGGTTTCAAGTACTTAAATCCTCTGTGTTTCAGACCACTGCCCACAAAACAATATCCACTGTGTTCCTCTTATGTATAAAGGTAGAGATAGGGATCATTTCTCTTGCTGATTAATCATACTCTACAACACAGCAGGACTTGATGTTATTTGGAGCATCCAAACATGACTGGATGTCAATACAGTGAAAGGCAATAAAGTACTCTGTATTGATTCACTCATTAAAACTAGTCAAATGTTTGCAATAAGAAGCCTGTTAGCAGGTACTGGAAGTATTATCCCAGACTCTGAAGTTCTCCCATATAATATTTTTGCTATGGTATTTGCATCCTGCTTCCTGTTTGATGACTGTCTTGTCTCAAGAATTTCCTCTTCACAGCCCTTTAAGGTTCCTTTTCAGAGCAAGAGACTCCTCTGTACTTGCTGCCCATCATGAGGCATGACACTGAAGTCTGGGATCAGCTTAGAGAGACAAACATTAAACAAATTTCTCCTTGAGGAGAATTTTTTTATGGTTTGGGGTTTTTGTTAGTGTGTTGGTTTTTTTTTTCTTTTAACCTGACATAATTTCCTTTTTTGCTCATATTAGGGCTTGTTTAGGTTTAGAACTGTGAGAGAAAAAATTCATAAATATACTTTGTACTCATTTACAAGTGAAGTGGATAAAATCATCACTGAGAATGCAATTTTAATGCAAGGCAATGGAGGAATTTTTGGATATATTAACGTAACCCAAATGATGAATACAAACTTTACACTTTCCTGGACATTTCCTCCCCTCTAAATTTTGAAGAGTACGTTTTGCTACATTTCCCTTAAGGAATACAGTTTCTTTTGATTTCTCTCAGTCTGCATTCCATATGGTGACACTAAATGCTGCATCCTGTCCTCAGCAGCTGCAAAGTTGATGAGTGTTGAAGGAACTTACCACCTTCAGTCCTTGCTCCTCACCATGCCGAAAAGAGCCCCACACCTACGAGTTTTCAAGACAGCAGAGGCAGCAGGAGGTGGAGTATCTGATAACAGGTCTGGTCAGAGGCATTTTGAGTGTGAAGTCTTCTGGTCATAAGATGCTAAATAAAATCTCAAGGGAAAAATTAAAATGTTCCCAGCAATACCAAAAAAATGCTGACATTCTGAATGTGACAATGTATATCTTCAAATATCTAGCTCAATATGGAGTTAAAAGTTTCTTTTCCTCACTGGGAGACTCCTCATATTGGGTACCTATATTTTGAAGCAATAAAATCCCTCAGCCTGTTATTAATTAGCTCAAGTAGCTTTGATGATGTTTACAGAGAGAGAAGCAGTGGAGATTGCCTGCAAGGCTCAACAGACTCAGTCACTAACAGGCCTCTTCTGGTAGCTTAATAGCTCTACACACTGCAAAACAGCTCAACCAGGGCTGTATTTTGATTATTGCTCAGCTGCTGTGGAAGGTGGAAGTCCCCTGAATGTGAGTGTTTGGGCATCTGATTAACTGTAGTAAATATGAGGGTAAGGCTGGGGAGAACTTGTACCTCATCACAAAAGGCTTGAGTCAGAGCTTCCAGTGCTTGCAGGACTGCTTCTAGTTTAGTGTATGAATGTTCCAGCTATTGCAGATTACAAACAGTAGCTGCTGATATGTGAAAGAAAAGTACCAATGAAGGGGAGAGTGAAAGCAAATGGAGGGCTTGTTCCTGAATAAAAAGAATTAAGAGAGGAAAAATAAAATGGGTACAGCGAGAGAAAAAAAGAAAAGATTGACAAACAAAATGTACCACAGAAAATAATTCTGTAGTTTCCAAGGTTAATAATGTCTGACTCGGCAGTTCAGATCAGTTTTACTCAAACCATGCTTGCTGTTTGGTTTGTGCTGTATGTGTGTTCAGTTACGGAGGTTATATGTTCTCCGTAGGGGTTATCAATAGGGATTATCCAATTCTTCAGGTTAACTCTTCACTTAGTCATCTACTGATATAGAGCAAATGACAAATACTTCATAGGAAATAGCAATAGTAGGAATCAGGTTATAGCTTTCATACTGTGCACTATGATTTTTTTTTTAAGTTGCTGGTGCATAAATGTTTTCAAATTGGCTTGTGGTCCAGATTCAAGAGGAACACAAAACATTTTCACTGGTATTTTTATCATGTTTATTTTCCTCGCTTATTTAAATAGGGATGTTCTTTTTGCCCTAAGGTCATAGAGTAGCAGATGCTTTTTAAGATCACCAAGACTAAAAAAAAATCATGCAACCTTTTAAATAAAAAAATGCTATAAACAAAAATATTTCTAGGTTTTACATAAGAAATCATAGTCTAACTCAGATAACTCAACATGCACAGAATCACAAAACACTGAGAGCTTAAAAGGAAACCTTTAAAATACATGGTAAGGAAATGTGATTCGTCAAGTACATTAGAGAAAACTTATCTGTTTCTCTGTATTCCACAAAAAAGAAGAAAATGCTTAACTAATTATTCAGTAAATAACTTAGTAAATAATATTGATTTATCTCTTGCTATTGTGCCCAACATATATTCAACTCAGCCTTGGTGCTAGATGTTTGTTTTAATTATAATATGTAGTTACATCTCTAGATGCTCAGTGACTGGATGATTTTCTCAGTGGCTACAACTACATCAGATGCCAGGATAATGTTTTCCCTATAATGCTTGCTGCTCTGAGGTTTGAGTCTGTATCATTGAAAATGGTGGGAATTTTGCCAAGGATTCTAAGTGGTACAGGGACATCTTCCATTAAAATCTGCATAAATGTTCCACCTCTATCAAATATTCAATAACTTCACACAGCTTCCAGTGGAACTTCCCATAGACACTTCTCTAAACTACAGCTTTGGAGGCTTTGTTGAACAAAACTGAAGAGAAAATCATTCCACATAAAAGTAGGACAGCTAGAAGACACTAGCAATGGTTTTTGGCTGTGTTGCATTATGTACATAAATTTACAGACATACATATAGCAGTTAATCAATCACCTCCAGTCAAAAATGCCAGGGTATCTTAAACAATATTGTACCATCAGACTGTGTTCAGGCAATTCCTTTTCACTCTATGATAACTTTTCATCTTGAGCCAATACTAAATTCCATTTATCACAATAGGCATCAGTAGCTATACCATTTTCAGTAGCATCTTCTAGATAAAAACACCTCAATGTCTCTCTGCAGCACCATTAGCAGTATTGACTGCTCTATTTTCTCTGAATAGAAAGCCCCTCACAGATACCTTATTGTGGAAAAGGTATCCTCAGCAGGGCCCAACATTGTTTGAGTGATGTGTGAAGGAGAAGAGATTAAATACTTATCAAGAGTTATGAACAGGGCTCTATGCCATTTTCATTTAGGGACTTTGATCATTAAGGGGATGTGCTTTTCCTTGTCAGTGATGTTTTAGTGTCATTTAAGTGAGCTCCTGCCATGCAAAGGGATGGAAAGTTATTAATACTTTGGCTAAAACCCCCTCCAACCATTCTTCCTTCAGCTCTCAACAACTGAACAACTGACAGAAGCAGTGAGGTGATCAGAAGATGTATGGAGAGGACAGCTGACTTTTCATGAGTCATTTATCTTGTCCCCTTTTGAGACTGCATGCTGGGACACAGAGTGTTCAGTCAGTGCCCAAGGGATTATCTCACATCATTGCTTAGAAGTAGTGAAGGAATGCTATTATTCTTCTACTGCAACGGTAAGAAACATTAGCAAGTGCCAAGGAGTACAGTCTAGGTGTTACAGCAAAACACAAGGGGCAGCTGCTCTTTGGTTTATAGCTTCTTGGATTATTATCTCAGTCGAGTCATTAAAAGAGGTAAGAGTGGAATGGTAGGCAGAGGTGGAAATCAGAACATCTATTTGTTCTTAATTAAGTATCCTCTTATTCTTCCTCCCAGTCTGCTAGTAACATTAAAGGAAAATATTAGCATTTGATACATCATTGGAGAATTACCTGAAGCTTTTTGCTCTTGGAAATTGCTGCATACTGCTATTAGTGTGTCTTTTTGGGTAAATTATTCAGCTCCTGTGTAGAGTGTGTAACAGAAGATGCCTTTCTAGCACCTTTTACTATGCTGATTTTAGTCATGAAATGGTTCTGTTGCACTGAAATAAAATCTGTATTGCTGCAATCAGGGAGAGAAAATGTATATGATATACCCTGACTTCAATCCCCACACAGCTGACAAGCAGATCTTGCTTTCTGACCTCTGGGAGCGTAACTTCCTTAATAGAAAGAAAACAAAACTGGTCTCAAAATGGAATGACAGAAATTTGGGAGATAGGGAGAACCTGAAGAACTGTTTTTAGCTATTATGAAGTCATTAATTCTGTCTTGCACTGCCAAAAATGGAGTTTTGGGACCACATTTCTTGAAGTTTTTGATAGATTCATGGACAAATATTTCACTTATGCTATTATAGCATTTTCACACCCAGATACAAAGACAAAGCTTGGGCAAATTGAACATTCAATTTACCTGCTAAAAATGCTTAGTTTACTTTCAAAACTATAGAGAACTTCTTCATAAAAACACATTCATCTCTCTTGATTTAATAAATTACTTAACTACTATCCTCCCAGGTTATTCTCTAAGTCAAATCAATGCTTTTTCCCTTTCAAAAAGGTGTATCACCACAGAAAGTGGGAAGTAACAAAAAAGTAACATGGAAGCAGCAGGAAACAGGCCCATACACATCTATGTGGGAGAGTCCTAAAGAGAAATGTACTGGAAGAACAATCCTTGAGATTCTTTTGTTAATGATCTTAAGTCTCAAGTTGTTCTGTTCAGCAAACAGCTATATGCTACAAACAGGAACAAGTCAACAAGCATTTGACTCTTAGCAAATTTTGTGCCAATGTTAATTTCCTAGAGATAAAGTATGTAAATTTGGATATGAACATTAAATAAGTCCCATTGGCACCTGACATCAAAAAGAGATTTCTGCTGGAGTATTCATAGCTTTCCCTGCCACTGTCACCAATTTGTGAGTTATATCCCTCTTGACTTCAAGGAAAATTGACTGTATTGGGTACAAAGAAAATTGCAGAATGTCTTGGGTTGAGCTGACAAAACGCCAGCTGCCCAAGAACAGAGAAAAGGGGTTCCTCCCCCCTCCAACCAGCCAAGAGAAAAAGAAGAGGGAGAGGGGAAAAAACCCCTTCTAAACTAGGTTTATGCTGAAACTAACTACATGTATTTATAGAGAAAAGAGAAAATTAAGAGAAAACTACAATATAATACACACACTTACCCAAGTTATGTATAACTTGAAATAACCTCCCACTCCCCAGTTAATACAAAGTGTATTACTCTAGATTCATAAGCACTCTAAAAGACGCTTAGCAAGAAACAGAAAGAGTAACAACGAAATGTTTCTACTTCCCTGAACTCAAACAAAATGCAAGAAGCAGCAGCCGAAGCAAGGCCTAGCACATTAAGAGAGCTGCAAGACATTCTCCTCCTAGTTCAGCCATGATGGAACTGAACTAACACCTCCCACTGCTGCCTCATATCTTAAGTTTGTGTCATCTGGTATAAAATACTTCCTTAGTTACCCAGTCAGGTGATAGCTGTCTTTACTAATCCACATAGATTCTCTGAGCCTGCTAATCCGAGGCCTAGCTAAAACCACTACACAGAAGTATCCTCTAAGAATACACAGAGTGCATTTTTACCCTATCCATATGATGACATGTTCTTTTTGAAGCTTGGAGTTTAGTGACTGTAGCACAATGATAACAGTTATCTCTGGCAGCTACAGATGACATTTTTTGTGACGTGTTTGCTAGTTGCTTTATGGACACCATTGCTTTCACTGAGACAAATTTTCAGATCAGGCAGAACTGTACCACATCATGACCTATAACCAAGGGCAAACCTACTTCATGGTGCTTCACAGCCACTTGTTGAACTGCAGCACTGTGCAGTTAGGGATACGTGTACCACACTCTTGCAAAACTTTGTCTGTACTTAGATTTGAGCACCATACTTTTAAGCATTTGCCCCCATCTCTGCCAACATGAGTTCACATGTGGAATGACCTTAGAGGCATCTGCAAAGCTTGTTGTCCCAGCAGCTCATTTATAAGCCTTCGCTAAGCCTGAAATCTCCTCCTTAGTCCAAGCTTCACCTTATGCCTTTTAAAACCAAATAGTAAATAATGATGAGCAAGAGAAGACATATAGCATGTGTGCTCCTCCCGTGTTTGTTCTGGGTTTCCCTCCAGGTTCTCTGTCCGCTTCCATGCTCTCCTCATGCTCTCTGAAAATACGTGACTGGAAAGGTCAAATGTTCTCTAATTCCTCAGTTTGTTGGAAGCTGTTTCAAAAGTTTCTTCCCAAAGCTCTGTACAAATTCATGCCCTTTCAAATTTTTTCTTATTTCTTGTGAGACTCAGATGACACTAAGGAAGAGGAGAAAATACACTGACTGAATTAAAAAGTATACTACCAGTATTTCTTGCTCCATGGAAAGGCAGTCTCCCTCAGTACACTGGAAAATGTCCAAACTAATAACTATAATTAATAGCTAAAGTAATCACATCCCATGCAATGGCAGAACATGACTCCTCATAAGCAGGAATCTATTTTCCTTCTGTCACCTACCAAGAGAAAAAAATATTATCGTTCTGCACAGGAAGCTCAGAGTGGCTGAGCCACTGTGGACAATCACAGCAGCCCTATGGATCTGCTACCAGCCTTGGGGCATGCTGGGCCATGGCGCCCCATGGAGGGCTCTCACCGCCACCAAAGCTCTGCTCTACCCAACTTGCAGCTTACTGGGCAACATACCTGATCATTGGTAGGACAAGGGGTAATGGCTTCAAACTGAAGGAGTGCCAATTTAGTTTAGACACAAGAAGGTTTTTATAGTGAAGGTGTTGAAATACTGGAACAGGTTGCCCAGAGAGGTGGTAGATGCCGCATCCTTGAAAATATTCAAGGTCAGGTTGGACTGGGCTCTGAGCAACCTGATCTAGTTGAAGAAGTTCCTGCTTGTTGCAGGGGCATTGGACTAGATGGCCCTTAAAGGTCCCTTTCAACTCAAACTATTCCATGGTTCTATGAGAGGTGCATGATCCCCGTCAGCAGCCCCTTCTTGCAACAGCAACGCACAGGGTCTGGCCTCCTCACAATAACTGGGACCATATCCACGTGCAGTCCTTCCTCAGGATGCCTTGTGCCCCCAGGGATATGGGGTAGCCACCCATGTTAGACCAAGCATGCAGATCACAAGCACCCAAAGTTAGCAAAGACTAAAAGAAAATTATTTTCCCCTTAAGACCAAATAGAGAGCACTTTATGCACCAGTGCCACAGTACAAGCGCAGTCCTGGAGTACAGCCTCAGGGAAGGCTCCTGAGGGACAGGAGAAATTCAGCAGTAAAACAAAGAGTTCATTTGAAAGAGTTACAAAGTCTGTGAAATTATGCATTATCTTTCTTACACATTTCACTTAATTGAAAAACAGTTAGCCAGGACAAAGTTCAGCCATATAAACCCAAACACACACAGGGTTCAGTTGTGAAAACATAAGTAATGCAAGTCTGATGCTGCTCCCAATTAAGCCACTCTGAACATGTTGATGGCTGAGAAGGAAAAGAACAGAGGAACCAACAGAAAAAGCAGAGCAGTAGCTGGTGGCCAGCCCTGTGCACAGCATTCTCATTGTGCAAGACAAAATACAGTTACATGAGATGTAATTAAATAAGACACCACTTTGACCTGCTTTTTGTGAACTTCAATCCATCAGCTTTATGTTTTAAAAAGATAAATAAAAATTGATGGTGTCATGTAGGTAGCTTGTTCACCTTAATATATGATCAGTTTATGACACGTCTGTATTTTCTTATCCTTGCTTGACTTTTCTTCTTCTATCACTACAAAATAGTTTATTCATTTTCATCCATTTTGAGTATACCTTTTTTAGCAAGAAGTACATCAGAAAAAAAAATCTCATTAAAAAGTGTAGCTACAAACCTCTAATGCAAAAGGTAGGCTTCTTTAAGGCTTTGTCTGCATACAGGCTTTTAATTTTTTCTGAAGGTCCCTTTTCCATTTACCCATATTAGAAATCTATGAAGAAAAATACATGGCCTGATTTCTATTTTTAAAACAATGCATATTATGGTCTAATACTAAAGATTAAAGAGAGTAGGGACAGATCTACATTGTTGATGTAATCTGTTGATCTACATCATGACAATCAATTTGTAGATGTTGGACTATGTGCTGATATACATGTGGGCATGTGGAGTGTGGCAAGTGTTCCCACTATGTTAATGAAGTTCACCATGGATTTATTGAGAGTTTTTGCATCTTTCATTTCACAGGGCAATTTTGTTTTTTTCAGATGTTTTATGTATTTTGTTATAAGAAGTGTGTTCTATTTCTACATGCAAGTTCAAGGTCACCAATAATCCACAGAGGTAGTAATGGAGCAAAAAACAAACACAAAGCCCTTTGCCACTCTTAAACCCAATTCATCCTACATACAAGAAACAGAAGTTTAATTTCTAACACTCTTAACTAATTTTATGACAACAGGAATTATCTCTGTGATGCTTGTGACTACGTACTGTGGGATGGTATTGCAGAACTAGGAATATCTTTCTGGGAAGCTGCAGATTTGACTTTGCACTATTTTGATAAAAAAGTTTCTGATACAAGGACTTGATATAGCTTTTTAATTTTCTAGTCTGGAATGTTCCCAGCTCTTCTGTACTGCATTCACATAAAACAAAAGTGTTGGGGCATTCCTGAGGTAGCGTGGTTTCCTCTAAGAAAAATGGTATTTCAGTCTATGGTAACTTCAAAGCTGCAGTCTGTAAGCACTTTAATTTACCAGAGTTATGGAGCCTGCTCCTCTGGGGTTGTTCTGTATCCCTTCACTTGTGTCAAAACAAAAGGGATTAATATTATTTCCTTCAAACTTGGCATAGACTCAGTTGAGAGAGCAATCTCTGAACAGAAATTGCGCTCACAGTCTCTACTGCATGTAGAAAACTTCAAATGAATAAAAGCATATGAAATGAGAGGCTTTTAACCAGGGGGACATTTCTAATAACCTGTTTTGTCTCCTAAGGTACCTTTGGAGAGTTGGTTTAGACCAACACCTTTGGAAATACAATGAAACAATTTCCCCTAGGAAAAATTGATGTAGAGAAATACAGTTGCCATTCCATTCTTTAGCTTACAGAAGAAAAAGTTTCAGATAAACAGACTTTTTCATATCCCTAAGGACATAAGAAGTCACAGATGCAGGGATGATTAGGTTTGTACTTTAGTTGTAAAAATTTCTACTTGGTAACCTTCTGAGTGACAGGCTTATTCAGTCATATGGTGGAGCATATTAACATGCAGAAAGCATTCAAGGAAATATGTGTTTCCTTTATTGACATATATACAAGTGTAAAAGGATGCCATGCACAATCTTCATGAGGTACATGCCTTGTTTTCTCAGAGCTTAGCCAAGAACACAAATCAAGCCTAGCCTCAGAATGATAAATGATGGCAAAAGGTGAATATAATTTTACTCCTTACAAATGAAAACCAGTGATTTACAGTGTTATGCTTTGGATATAGAGCTAAGATATCTCCTATCAATCATCTACAATAAAACTATTACTTTGGAGTGGCTGGAGACAGACAAACCTGCTGGAAATGTTGGCAAAGTTTCCTACATGAGAAGCTAGAAATTCAGGAGCACTGAAAGCCCCAAGTCCCCTACAATGAAATGGCTGGTAATGAAATGACCAGACAAACATTTCCCAGTTAGAGGTCAATAATTTTACCCTTAAGGAGCCACGCTGATCAGATTCTCAGTTATTCACAAAAATAATTTTTTTAATATAAAAAGCATGACTGTTATCTTTCTATATTTTGGTCACTTACTTTCCAATATGATGGTACAAAATTGTAAACAGTGTAGGAAGAATATGGGTAGAGATAACTTAAAAGACTAGCTCCAAGTTTACAAGCTCCTTAATATGTTTTGAAAAATAGGTCAAGTGAACCTAAATCACAACAGCTGCAAAACTTGAATTTTAATATAGTTAGAAAAATTTGCTGTTTTCTTCACTTCCAAATTTCAATCCATTAATGGGATCCTGTTTATTAACACTACAATGCAAATAGAGGGGGTACAGTTCTATGAAAAGCTGTGCTTTTTTAACCAAATAGAAGGCAAATATTAAACACTTGAAGTGTATAAAAGAGTTACAGCAAGAAAAGCTGTACAGTAAGAAAGGTCTGATGACATGCTGAGCTGAGCTTAGGAATGAAGTTGCACTGAGGTAGCACTTTTGCTTGATGACAAGTGCAAAGTACTTCAAGGCAACTTACCCCTCACTAAAAGAGAGACAAGCAGAGACTTTTCTGATAACAGTTCTACAAGCTCTGATTACTTTAAAGCTGCTCCACTTCAAGACAGCTTTCAGGAGAGGAAAACCTAAGGCTTAAAATGTATTTAAGTCAAGTCCTTCCATAGACCCCCAGCTCCATCACGTTCTGTGCTAGCCTAGCACAAGGCTTAAACTTGGGAGTCCACAGTAAGATGCACTAGCTCCACCTTCCCTTCTGCCTCATAAAATGCAATAGGCTAGCCATAAATAGATACACTTTATCTAAATGTGGGCACAGCTTTGAAGTGTGTAACTAAATTTCATTTTGGGGTTGAGGATAAGAGGAGCATTAAATACGTTAACTTACTAACTGTAAATTAAAACAAAATATAAACCCCTTCATTTGCCCCCCAGTGCCCTTTCCCCAGAACTGTGAGATTTAGTATATCAAGACTTAACATCTTAGTTAGAAAAATGAGAAAGATACAGTAGAACATATGGCATGAAGAAGGTGTTAAATGGCAAAATTTGAAAATGGTTTGCAAGATGCTCCATAAATATTCCAACCCTAAACACGAGCTGTTTTGCAGCAGACTCTTGATGTAAGTATATGCACACAATAAAATGATCCATTTCTTAGCTCACAAATGGCCTGTTCTAGTGCCACAGAATGGAGTGACATAGAATTAACTGGTTTGCAGGAGGAGCTCAGAATCAGGGAGATGCTGGCTTGGCCAGGCAATGTCATTGTTTCCACTGTAGTCAACAGCAGTGGGCAATATTCAGTAACAATGGTCTTCATTGCATCTATTTGTTCCTAGAACGAGCTCTCAGGAAGAGCAAAATAAATGCATTTCAAAACCTATATTGCTCTGGTATCAAGACAGATATTGCTGCCCATATGATTCTGGACACATTCCAGCTGAAGCCAGAATGCATATTTCCAAATGAAGTCAACAGGAGACACTGATAAAAATCATCCTGTTAGACTTTTACTTAGGGTAGCAAACTATATGTATGTTGCTGCATTTTAGTTGGCATCAGTTACCTGGAGTTTCTTACTAGGCATTTTAATAATATAATCACAAACACTTAACAACACCAATAATAAAAGCTAAGACTGTCCAAGTTCTTACTCCTGAGTGACACTGAGATCAGTTGACATGTGAAATACTGCAGAATGCTAACAAGAAACGAAACTTAAAGTCCTTTGGGGGACACTGTTAATTCTCATGTATTTTGCCACAGATCTATCTACTATTCACACAAATGAGACATAAATTTCCACCTATAAATCCGAATTTACTTTTTTTGAGTGAAGTGAAAATAGAAAAATGTGGCTGAAAGCTTCACAAACTGAAATCTCATAACAAAAGCAGATATTTTAGTTAGTTAAGCCAGGTTTGTGATTTAAGAGAACATTTTCCCACAGAGTTCCCTCATTTGGATCTGCTTTAGGGTGGTACTCAACATACAGCTCATAAGATTCAGCACAATAGGTAACATACTATTTTATTGTGACTGTTTTGTTTCACCTCCAAGGCATCTCTTAAATGCTAGTATTTGAGGTACTCATTTGCTTTCACCTGCACAAGCCTCTAGCTGGTCTGCAGTAAAGCCACATCCTTCCTATTTCATGACTCTTACTTCAAATCCTTTTGTGTATTGGAGTCATCCTGACAGAAAAGGGAGTTGTGAGATGGTCAAATCACGGACTTTATTCGAGGGGAGGAATAAAGACAAATTCGTTGTACAGCCTTTTGCTTAATATAGGGTTCTCCAGTTAAGGGGCAGGCAACATACAAAATAGTTCTTAACTAAGCAATTTACAGTTTGTTTATCTGACAACAGCAGAGGCCTAAAGTTAACCCATTATTCATGAAGCAAGGGGGAGAAGATCAAGGAGTAATGCAACATGGTTTTTACAGGTCTTGATACAAAGCAAAGTTTACACATACATTCTGTATTTCCTTTAAATGCAAGGGACAGCAGACAAGCAGTATCTGCAGACTTTTAATCTACTTTGTTACTGGCGTCGCTTTCAAGTTCTGCTGTCTCTCCAAGGGGCAGCAGACCTCTCAGACAATCTTTTCCCTGCTGGGGTGTTTTGTGATCCCACAGAGTTGCACAAAGGTGTCTTGACAAGGACTCAACAACCATAGCTGTGATGTGCCTCTGAACTGCTTCTCCTCAATGTCTTGTTAAGTAGGGATGCTTTTTCTTGGAGGAAAATGATACAATATACTGGCATAATCATTTTTAAGCTGCTAATATAGCCTAGGACTAAAATGCATACCATAGACTCTTATTTATTTTAAAAGGAAAGGATGCCAATGTCTTCACATATGATTATTCTGTTTAGAAGCAAAGGGTCAGAGGTATTATTAACTTTCAATATTGTAAATGTTGTTGGAAGCCCTAGATTAAAGAAACCATTTGTGGAGACTGGGAGTAAAATGAACCAGTGTAGAAGCAAAAGGGGCAAAATGAAGGAAGAGGAGAAATGAAGGGTAAAAACAGAGAAAGATACAGTCAAAAAATACTTCCAAGAAACCAGATTCATAAATGCTCATTCTGCAGAGTGCTCTCTCTGCCAGCAAAGATAACTCGTACAGGAACTGCAGGTGCTACAGGACAAACCTAGCGCCCACCAGATCCTCTCTGTACAATCAGAATCATCCATGATGGTACCGAGGGTTCAACTGGTAGGTTGCATCAGTGTCATGGACTGGTGTAGGGGCATATTGTCCTGGGTCTTAGACTCAAAATCCTCTCTGTACTAGTAACATTACATAAAATCCTTCCACAAACCACCTGAGACATATATTGAGATCAAGAGGATACTTATTTCTGCTGTTCCTATTGAAAGACTGTTTAAGGACTTGCTTCTCTGATGGTTAGATAACCCTTCTTCACTTTTAACCTTAATGTAATTACATGTGATTTATACACGTGTCTTCTCCCCCTCTTATGTAGTACTGTATTTACTTAGCGTAATCAACCTCCTCTCATCCTTCATTAGATTAACCAGGTCAAGACTTAAAGATTTCCATTCCCTGTAATATTCAGGTAGCTCCCGCTTGGTCAAGGTTTATTTAATGTTACCCAGCTATTGCAGAACACTGCACTGCACACAACATTCTAGATGAGGCCTCAGCTGAGTCTCACACGATTGAATGACTTTTTCCTCTCTGTTGGCAGTATCTCGCCTGAAATTGCCCCCATTTTCACCCTTTTTTCCCTTCCCTCATGCTTGTGCTACATAGTCATCCTGTAATCAAACAGGTCTGTTTCTCTCATGTAATATTGGGTTTTCCCCAGCTGATGGCAGTTCTGTTGACAGCAGAAGGTTTCGCTCTGAATCTAAATGTGTCTAACCCTACATGTATCCTGGTCTGAGTATTAATCTTCATCCTATTTCTTTTCTTCTTCAGGTTCATCCAGTTCTCCAGAGTATAGCACTCCAGTTCTGCACTGCATTGATGCCCCCTCCTTGGGTTGTGTTGTCACTGCAGTATATTTGCTCCTTATTTTGTGCTAGGATTATTTGTGAAAATACTAAACAGGCTTGTTTTGGTTTTTAAAACCTGTCCTTAAAAGGCACTGGTAATAGCATCCTTCCAACATAAAGGCTTCCCTTAATAAACTGTCCCACTGAAACAGATACTTTACCACTGTACAGTTCTTACAAAAATCCACATCTTCCTCAGCTGAATACTTAATTTCCTGTTCTGTACCCTGTCAAATGCTCTGCTGTAGGTTAAGCAACACTCGATGAATTTCCTTTGCCTAAAATATTTACTGAAAAAAAAGGAACATAAACATAGATGTTATTATGCTAGATTTGTCCTTTGATATAGGTAGGTTGCATTTGATCTTGTTTTCCTTTATTTGTAGATACTCTTATTCCTCCCCCTTCAAATTGTGTACAAAGCCAATATGCACAAATGCACTTAGACAGGTCTGCAACTTTTTGAATTGCTTTTTCTTTGCCATTCAATGCCTAAATATTGGCAATGCATTTGCTGTTTTCTGTTCATAAAAGCCCTCTAAGACTTCATTTCACTGTAGAAAATCCTTGTACTAGACATGCATTTTTCATATGTCAGTTCCTTCAGGTATCTAAGATGAAAAGTCCTTGTGATCTGGAGTGAACTGAGATCACAAAGTTTATTTTCCTTATCTTAGTTGTGGAAATTTCTACTTTCCTTCCATCAGCCATCTTTCCATTCTTTCTTCTTCTCCCAAATTCAACTTAAAAGAAAAAGAAGAACAATACTTAAAATGGGAAATGAGATAATCTTTAATTCTATCCCCATCCTCACTGCACAGTGCTTCTATTTTTTTTCTTGTTCTTTTTTATTTGCATGGTTGAAAAATCTTTCACAATTTGCTTATATTTCCTGTCTCAGCTTGACTTTTGGCAGTTATCATTTTACCCCTGCACTTTCTGACCTCTCAAATGCGGCTTTAACGCTAGTTCTTACATATGTTCTGACTATGTTTTTACATATGGGTAATTTCTCTCTTCATCTAAATTCCTTCCTTAATAAACACTAAAACTGATTGAATTCTAAAACTGTGGAGAAGTCATGAATATTTTCATAAATAAAACCAACACGTTCAGAACATTACCATTTATGAAATTGTGGTATTTGATGCTGAGAAACATATGCTGATCAATAACTGTCAGCGATTCTTAAAACATCAAGAAATACCAATATTTTGAATGAAAAATTATATAAATGCCCTTTTCCCCTGAAAATTAAAACTCTATTTTCTGAACTACAGTTACCATACCTTGAAGTAAAAAAAAAACAACTAACCTACAACTACATCCAATAAGGATTTTCAGTCATGAATTGCGTGATTAGTTTAGAAAACAAAGTTTCCAAAGTTGAAGTCAGGAAATGGTGCATATCTGAATTACATCCATCATAGTAAGATAGTGTAATTAAGCCCTTTAAATGATAAAATGAGTGAGGAAAGTGTAAGTAAAATATGGAAAATACATTGGCAAGCATGCTGAGCAGATTAAGGTAAAGATTAATATGATAACCTATGACATTTTCTATTATGTTTTCTTCAGGAAGTGGTACGGTGTCTGTTCTAAGAAGACCTACTTGTCATCATCACCATCTATGCTTCAAGAATAACCAGAAGAATGACGCCTGACCAACATTATTCTTTTTATCTCTGTATGGTGACCAAAACTTTATGCGGCTTTCCAACAAGTCAATGGCAGTCATTCCTGTCTTAGGTAGAGGCTCACACTGTGCACTTGCTAATGGATTAGAACCAAGGCTAAGAACCACATAATCTCTGACTCAGACCTGCACCTTGGCTCTTTACTGAGCAATGTTGTTCAACAGTTAAAAGGGCAGCTGGAAAATAGATGCTGGCAAGAGGCTGTGCTTATCATGAAACATGGTAAGAGTGAGTAGTGCAACAACAGCTTAGGGAGTTAATTTGAAACAGAAGCAGCTCCCTTCAACAAGGAAATTATTTAGCATTAAACAAACAGTTGCCCTAGTAACTAATGCATTGCTGTTTCCCTCCTTACACTTTGAACATAACCATCTCTGAACTCAGTTTTTCATCACCTTTTCCGTTTGCTTAACTGGTCTTCTTCAGCTGTCAGACAGCCAAATAGCTTCCAATGACATGTAAGTCTATTTTATTTTTATGAAGTGCCCTAAAATGAAAAATGGATTCCAGGATCTGCTCCTCTGCTTACCAGGTTTTGAGTAGGAAATAAAGGTATTATGTCTAAGTAGACAAGCATGTTTTTGATAGAAACAGAAATATCAAGTGTCTTGTATGCATCAGGTCTACATATGAGCAATGGCCTTTCTGAACATCCCTTCTTGAAAAATGCACCATTCAGGAAGAATAAACTGTATAGTGTTTCTCTTGATGTTTACCTGTCCCTTTGTAGAAGGTCAAACATACTGCAAATGAGCAACTAAACAACTTTAAAAAGAAGGAAGAATGAATTCTTGGTACATGTTTAAAGTCTATCTTCTTTCTAACTTCTGCAGCTGGGTTTGATGCACAGTTGGAGAAAATAAAGGAATTATGTTCCTGGCTCTTAAATCTTGACATAAATTTGGATGGCCTGGGAAAATGGTGTTTTCTCAGAGTCAGAAAGTATTCCTGTATATCCAGTTTAGATATAAACACAGCAAATAAACTTGCAATTATCTCTAGAGTTAGCCTAGCCTCTTCTGGAGATGCCATTACAAAGCAAAAAGCTATAAAGCTACCACTACAGAAACTATTTACTCATGAAGTGCACAAGAAAATAATCAGAATATTTATACTTTTCCAATACTCACCATCCTCTGTAGGAGGGACAGATTTTAGGTTTACTTTAAATGTCTTCTCAGGTCTTGGAAAAACATAAAACCTTGATAACATTGTTCTGAGCAGCCACAAATCCCAACATAGTTTTTTTTTATCTGAAATTTCATGGAGCAAGCTAAGAACAGCTAAGCTTTGAACTGCTCTCCCACATGGAGGGCCCTCAACTACTAATGACCATCCAGCTTACAGTCAGCCTACTAAAAATTTAGAACAGGCAAAACATTTTCTGGTATCCAGCCTGTGCTCCTTGCTCCTGTACCCCATGACAATGAGACTCTCTTTTTCTGTATCAGATTTAAACCTGAATTTGCCTGGAATTATGCACTGATGAGTCCCATGAGATCTGTCTATTCTATCCCAATTACAAACTTTCAAATTTATACAGAAAGCAGGCCCACTTTTTCTGTGATTTGTTGGCTTTTCTGCAGTCTTGGCACATAGCTGTACCATCCCAAAACCAAAGAGATAACAGTGTGAAATCTCAACACAAACCCTTCTATCTCTGTGATTATAAATGCTATTACTATACTCATTCAAGTATGTCCAATGACATGGAGCAAAAAGAGACAAAACTGAACAAAAAACCTTACAATTTGAGAAAAGAAATTCCCCCCATACCTAGATACAGGTCAGAGCTGATGCTTTGACCTGAGTGGGAAAGAAGGGCCAGGATCACAAGTCTGAGTCAGAAGTAGGATGCTGAAGTTACAGACCAATGATCTTTTGCACGTGGAAAACCCAGTGCTTTTAAATTCATGTTCTATGGACAAAAAATTGATTCATGAGGTTTTTCTGAAGTTTCAGGAAGACTACATTCATCAGTCTTTAACACCATTCATAACCCTAGAGATGTGCCATTGAATTTATCATGTTCTGGCATAAGAGACACCTGTGTACAAGCTGCAACCTTTAAGAGGAGAAAATACCATTAAGAAATTGCTCCATCTATTATTGACAGTATTTGTACTATAACCAGTGATGATAGAAGAAGCAATCAGGCAATAGTGTCAGATACTGCAGAAGGAGCATAAGAGATTAAAAATTTGCCTACATCTGATTTTCTTACCTTTTTTTTCTCTAGTTAGCCTCAATGTGTTTGATGTACTTTAACTTTAGATCCCTATATTGGGAAAAAAAGAAAAAGACAAACAGAAAATAAATTACACAATCTGACATGCAGTTATAATGGCACTGAACATTTCAGACTCATTCTGGAGAGGTTAAGACTCAATTATTTAAGCAGAGAGCTTGTAGAAAAACTCCAGTACTGAAAAATGCCTTTTTACCTCTTATGTGAATTAAGATTAATTATAATGCTCAGCTGACAGAATATTAGAAGCACTTGAAAAAAAGATCACATTAATTTTTGGGGGGTGTGTGTTGAAGCCATTAGCTTAAAATAGTCTGTAATTGATTTTATTCTGATGGTGAAAGCAGGGCTGCCATTTTTTAAATGGACAGTGTAACTTTTGCCAGACAGTGTAAATATGGGGCCAGACTCTGAGAGGGTCAGTCAAGGTAAGTTTCTCTGCTATACAGCTACTCAACTGTTTTGGACAAGTTCATGCATGGAATTCCATTCTTCAATTATCAAAAATTCATTAGAGAAAAAAAATTGTAATCATAAGAAAAAAACCAGAAGAGTAGCAGCATGACATAAAGTCAGTGTTAGAAAAATGACTGTTCAAACACTAGTGAATGGGCCCGATAACTTTCAACTAATGTGACTTGCAAAGAAGAATATGCAACAGTTCCACACACTAAGAAAATTAATTTTTCTTGCATGGCTGGTGAGTAGAGTTTCATATTACAAATCAGTGGCATTTTACCCATCTGTTTGTAGTTAATGAGAACATGATATCTTGGATTTCATTTGAGCTTACTGAAATTAAAGGAGTATAGCTTGAACTAAACCTGCAGGATCAGGATTTATTAATATGAAGAAGTTGTGAGTTTTGTTTCATGAAGGATTTTGATATTTTGCTGCCTCACTGCTTTCAGGACTGGAATGAAGACTGAGGATTTCAAAATTCTCGAAGGAAAATGTTCAAAGACTAAAATATTCAGGGTCAATTGATTTCTACATTATTATATTGTGCTATGATCCAGAAATAAAATACAAATTCCAGAGTCACTTCTGGGGAAAATCTAAACAGAATCCTTATTAAGAGAACACTGTGTCATGGTGATAAGTACTCAACTTGGAAAATTGATTCATTTCTGTTATAAGTTGCATTTTTGATCAAATTTTGTCCCAACAGGTTTTCTGAGCCAGTTTCTGTTATAATATATTTACAGAAAGACAACAATTGAAGAATGAGTAGCTTTTGAGTGTCAGAATGCCACTGATTTTTGACAAACATACAAGCAGTGGAAGAAATATTGGAACTATTATTAATAAATGACTAACAAATAAATAGAATTAATAGTTGAGCTAATGTGAATGCATATTCACATATATCTGTTTTTACAAATTCATAGTATGTGTGTGTGCAAAAGACAAAACAACAGCAAGTTAAAAGTGATTTATAAACATATTAGACTAGGAACTAAGAGACACTGCAGAGTAACCCTCCCCATCACAAGGAGGAGGTTAAGAAGAAACTACTTTTATTCCCTGTCACTCATGATGATTAAAGCTATTTTCTCTAAAGTAGGCAATGCTGGCTGCCCTCACACAGAATCCCAGAATGAGAACAGCTGCTGTGAATATGACAGGGTAAGATTTTCAGACATGCAGGGAGGCATGTGCTAGGAAGTAGCAGCAGTTAACAGGGTGAATAATATAAATGAAAAAGATCTGGTAATGTGGAGTTCTGCCAACAAGCAGGAGCAAGAGATAATTAAGGGTGGAGTGGAAGAGGAACACAGGCTATCAATAGGAATGGGAATGAGATATTAGAAGCCAGGAGAATGGACTGGAGTTTCTCCAGACCTGACCTGATATGCCTCACTCTCCTTCCACCTTCTGCAGGTTCTGGGGCAGTGAACATGCCAGCTGGAAAGACAGAAACAATTGGTGTGAAACACAGAGATATTGACTTGAAGGAGGTTTTACAGCCACTTTCTTGTGTATCTGCTGTTCTGCTACCTTCCTTCATCTGAGAAAGCTTGTAAATGAGAGTCAGTCACTGAGACAGCAAGCTGTACTTCTCCACTTTGTGTTGAAAAAACCAGAACCATCCTCTGTCTGCAATGTTTTGATGGCCAGTGGTCATACTTTTCCTCTTAAAAGGATGAGTCTTTCCCATGTGCTACTACTGATTCTTTTAATTCTTCAATAGGTACAGCTTCCAGGGACCTCCTGTAAGGTTCACATACCAAATAATGCAAAATGTAATCTATTAATATAACAACCATAAATATTATTCATGTAATTTCTGCTTTGAACAGCCTAAGGAGATGATAAAGGAAAGCAAGGCTTTACAAGGCTCATTCCCCAACTCTTTATTTCTTCTTATCTCTTCCCAGTTAAAAATTGAAGCTCAGATGTTCTGTCTAAACACAACAAAAAGAGAGAAAAAAATGGACACTGTCCATTAGGCTAGAATTCCTAATTATCAGGAGTGATACACAATCTAAAATAAGACCTGTACCTCTGCTATGCTCTGCAAGGTGAATGCAGATAACTGAGTAATGAAATGGGAGAACGGTTATAGAAGTTTAAGGAAAAAAACCCGCTCAAACCAGTACTGCTAGTATAACTTTATATTCAGTTACAAGTCAGGATCATGTAAGAAGCAATTATTTTCTCTACACTTAAAATCCTCATGTTGGAGATTACGTCAGTACAGGCTACAGAGCATTTAAAAAAGAAAGGCTTGAAAGTCTAGAGGGGTATAAAAGCTTTTTTATGATTTGAAGAGACATGACAAACATGCTCATCAGGATTATTTCCACAAAACCCTAATTTTTTAAGCATAAATGATGTGCCAAGTAAAAGCCTCTAATATCTTCCCCATTTCTAAGAAAATCTGGCTGATGTTTGTGTCCTCTGCATATGAATTCATTCAGTGCTTTACAACAGAAGGCAAAGGATATCGTAGCCATATTCAAGATACAAGTCTCTGTAGCTTTAACAGATGGTAGAGTTTGATCTGGACCTTCTTATACATGATAAGCAAAACAACCAAAATACTGAATATAAAAAACAATTGTGCCTTTGTTGACTGAAGACTATTGACTATTTATATCATATACATTAGGCTTCTTAAACATATAAATCTGGGGAAAAATTATTTTTTTTACCAAAAACTATAGGCATCATATCACATATACCAACATTTAAACAGGTCCTTCGATCTTTGAGTGTCTTTCTACAGCTTGAATTAAGCTTCAGACTGCATCTCACCCAACCTAGACAGCCATGAGAGAACAAACTGAAAGATACTGTGTAAGATACAACAGAACCATCTTGTAGAGCAGCAATCACAAATTGTATTTCCTGGAAAAAACTAGTGGTCAGACAAGCCAAGCCAGGCTGAGCCAGCCAGGAGAAACATGGTGCCATTCAGTACATTTGGACTTCCCTGGGCCACAAACAGGCTTCTCAGACATGGCTTCCTGCTATTTTCTTGAGAACTTGGGCTTGCTCTACTCACATGAATGAAGAAAGTCCTCCAGCCCTTCATGGGCCTGGCAAGCCTTAAGGAGGATGATAAATGTCTAAGGGGTATAATAGGTTGCCTAACACACTGCTCTGGTCTCACACAGCACCAGCCATACCTATGCTTTTCCTGACAGTTTTTATTCCAATAGGAGAACCCATACCAGACATTGAATAAAGTCATCCAATGTGGGGACAACTAACCTCCCCATGACCACATTGGTAAGCACTAACTTCTTGTCAGGTGTCCTATTCTGGAAGCTTATCCTGTTGGAGGGCAAATTTAATTTGCAGCTGACTTCTCTGGACAAGGACTACTAAGAAACTGATTGCTATGATGTTATTTTCCTAACATTCAGCATATCCAAGACAAATATTTTAAGAAATGTATACATGGTAAGAATACATTTTATCATGTTTCCAGTCTTTTCTCTGCTACCATTTGCAAGAGCATGTGCTTAAATGATTCCTTCTCCTGTATTTTGCCTTTTACAAGTACTAGATTACTTCAATAGAAGTCAAGACAAAACCAAACCAGACATCTTAACTTTCATCTATGAGCAAGGAGTATGTTAAACTAAAGCACACTATGGAACATTGCTGCTGTCCCAATAAGAAATTAATGAAAGCCTTGATTACTTTTATGAAAACCAGGCCATCACCAGATTTTTTTCCTTCTTTAAAACAAATGAAATATACTATTTTTTTCCTGAGTAACCTCCTGCCACCTTCTTGGGTGAGAAAAAAGTATCACGTCCCATAGAGACTAGGCAGCCTTTCCCACTGTAAGACAAAGACAAGTTCTACACAGAATGTGAACCAGCTTTTGCCTGTAATCACTGCTGGCTGTCTACTGGTCTCAATACGGTTTAGGATGATGAACTTGCTACTCAGCCCTATTCAAATGCCACTCCCCTGTGCAAGATAAGAGCCAGTCCATGATGTGATAGACTCCTGTGGATTTTGAACTGAAACTCATACCACAGGGAGAGAAATATCAGTCCTTATACTGAGGCAGCCATTCCTGGCATGGTCATG
The DNA here is from genome assembly GCA_013396695.1 of Sakesphorus luctuosus. Classification (NCBI taxonomy): domain Eukaryota; kingdom Metazoa; phylum Chordata; class Aves; order Passeriformes; family Thamnophilidae; genus Sakesphorus; species Sakesphorus luctuosus. The sequence goes on from VWZD01003268.1 coordinate 71,808, forward strand.
TAAAAACCTATGTGTGATTTAACAACCTGTGTGTGACTTTCCTGCCAGGAGCAGGAAGCATGATGAATGCACAAGAAAAGTATGGATGGAGGCAGGTTTATAGGTCTGGAAAATTCTTCATCTGCCTTTTCAAGTGATTCCAGTTTCTCATTCATAGTAAACATATTTCTGAGCTGTGTTTCAACAGCATTGCTAAAACAAATTGCTTTAGAGAGTAGATATCCACTTTCCCAACCTCTGCTCTGTGCCCTGCAGAGAATAAATAGTGCAGTGTTACTGTCAGTTCAGCAGAAACAATGCCATACAGGAAATAATGCACACTTTTAATCTCCCAAACATCCTCTTTTTCTGCAGTTATTTAAAATTTTAATATAAACTGCAGAAAATGCCCAGTATGTGTGGGTTGCTTTTATGTGATCTCACCAGTCCTTCTCATTATAATCATGAAAAAAGTGGTTTAACTAAACCAACTGAATATCAGTTTCTCAGCACCCATTGAGGAATATATATTAATATGCAGCAGCAAAATGACAAAGCACAGAACTCTAATTATCTAGGCATGTTTGGCTGGAAGAAGGAGCTAGGTTTGATAATGAAATCATGAGCCTGGTCCTCTACAGGGTGTATGTTTCTACATGCTAGCCTCAATAGATGACTAAAACTGTTTGAACTGGAAAATTCACTCCATTTCCCCTTTGTACTGCAAACAGTGATGAGTAACTATATCATTGAATGAAAAATACGGTGCTCATACAATCATATCTGGAAAACTGTGCCCCGTGCTGAGCACTGTCATTACCAATGAGCAGAGGCAGGTACTCAGAAGAAAAAGAAAAGATCATTAAAGAGGTAGCGCAATTGTCTTTGAAAGACTGGGAGAGCTAAGTGACACTCAGCTAGGCTAGCATGAAGAGGAGCAAGTTTATTGAAAGTCCTCACTTGAACTCTACACTGTATTTAGAGGATCTTTGCTTGGGAGGGCACTTCAAGGAGCAATGTTCCAGGGGCTATTAGCCTCCAGAGACAGAGTGTGTGTGGATCTTATTTCACAGACAGAACAGGACACGAACAGGATTTACTAGCAACAGTGTAAACTGATTTCTTCAATAGTACTATGAGAGAGAAAATATATCTAAGGAAAATGTTAAGGGTCTAAAACGGAAACACATCTTTAAATTGTCTAGGTCCAGTGGCTGGTGAGATCTGCAAGAGCTCACCCAAACATCTGAGACCTTATTTGCTACTGTGACCCAAACACCTACAGAAAAACTCCAATTCACTTTCATGGGTTTTCTGATGCCCAAAAGCAAATGAAACTGTAATTACTTACACATTTTCATGCTTCGGAAGAGACTGCTCTCTGCTGTTTTGCAAAGAAGGGAAGAAGGCAGAAATCATACTCTACAAGTGCTGTACCCAAGCTAATACAAAAGCTACTTAGGAAAAAAAGGGAACAATTTAAAAGCATAAAAGAGAAGTTCAGTACCAACTACTTTATAGTAACAAGCACCAAGAAGAAGAGACCAGCTCTACACAAGGGAAGTAGGGATGCTAACAAATGACTGTCATTAGGACTGAGAACAAATAAAATACCCCTGAACTCCAAACAAGAACCAGCCCTACCCAAGGTACCTTCAGGTAAAGTTTCACATGATGCTGACCTGTTCAGGGACTGAAGAGGTGCCAGGTTTACACTCACTTCAGCCAGTCTCCTGGAGACCCAGCCTGGCTTTGAACACATCATTAAAAACAAAACAAAACAAAACAAAACAAAACCCACACTGTTCAGCCCTTCTGGACAGCTCTTTGAGCATCATCCTGTTTCTGAGATGTAGTTAAACTACAAGATATTCATCTTGATCACTGTTTTAATTTTTGTTTGCTTGCCATTGGACCGATTTCTGAATCCAGAAATCCGTGTGGATATCTGCAGAGTAGACAATCTTTATTTTTGAAGGGTGTATATATTATGCATAACTCATTCCACATAATTATACAGAGTGCTCTCATTTCTGGAAATGACTGCTCTTCTTGTTCCATGTGGAAGTAATAAGATACATTACAATAGGTTCCACAGACTGCACGAACAGCACTGTATACAATGCATTGATAAACTTACAAGAAATCCCTCTCAAATGATTTCTCATTTAAATGACTGGGAAACAAGACGTGCAGACAAGAGAAGTTTCCTTCAGCACAATGCCCACTGATCTTGCTGCATTAGGAATGAAGGATTTCACCCTGTCTAGATTTCCAATCTCCTTTCTCCTATATTTCTTAAACTGCCCTCTCCAACTGCCTATCAGCACCAGCCTTGACCACTCAGTCACCTATATCTCCCAGTCTTATCTCATGCACCTTTTTCCCTGTTCTCACTATAAATGGAACACCCTCTACAATGTGATCCATAAGAATATTCCCTTTTCTTTCTCCAGTAAAAAAGTGTCCAGGAAGAATTATCATAGAAATCATTCAGCTGGTAAGCTATTGTTTTGCTTTGATGTTTTCAAAAATTAAATGGCAGAATTAATCCCAGCTGACTGTCCCTGTAGCTTGTGTCCTCCACATGCAGGCTGCCTGCTGCTAGAAGGGTCAGAAGAAAGGTGTCGAAGCATCCACATCTTGCAGGCTCACAGCATTGTGACAGTCTGTGCATGTGAACACCTGGCTGGGCACAGGCACAACAAGAGGCATTGGCTGGGGGTGTCCACATGCCGTGCTGACACACCTCCAGGACTTCTCATGTCAGTGCAACAGCTCACAGCTCTGAGACTCTGGCTGCTCACGTTCTTGTCTCTGAGGCTGGACAGTCTCCGCTAACAGCCTTACTTTCTCTTCCAGAGAAAGTACTGGGATACCTCAATTCCCCAACAAACAAGAATGCTGCTGTCCAGAGGGGACAGTGGTGATAATCTAAAATTGTGATGGCTTCATTCCCTCTCTCACTGCTAAAATAGTTTTGATACTGCATAGGTTTGGGACTCTTACTGACAGTGCACTTGCATTACAATAACCCTGCCAGACATTTTGCCATGTCAAACAAGCAGGAAGTCTAGAAGCATTAGTAAGCAAATTCCACAAAACATAGAAATCGTTTCTTTCACTAAGAGACAAGAGTTTTCATACGGGTGACCCTAGTCTTGCGCCAGGTAACATAAAGATTACTTCACAGAGCCATTCCAATTATTTTTATCACTATTTTCTAATCTCAGTTAGGTGTACAGTTGCTGTAAATCCCCAATCCTAATTCAGTGGTAGAGCATATTATGACTTATTACTTCTGTTCTCTTGCACCCCTGCCCTGCCAATATGATATTATCTTTTCCTCAAATGTGACCATCATCCCTAGAGTGCTCATGACTCCTTATTCTTTATGCATGCAACCCAGGCATATTTGCAAATAAATCAAATACAAAGGTGCTTTGTTTTAAAAGCTATGTTTATCCTGCAAACTGTAGTTTTCCAGGGAAGCACACTATACTGCTCAGCCTCTGTCAGAACACATGAATGAAGCCTCATAATGCCTTAGCACAAAACACCACACAACATCACTGTTAGAGCTTCATATGATGCCTTACTCAGCCAAGCAACACAACGGAAATTTTCAAAAAGGCCTTTTTGAGGACAACTTAGTAGAAAACCTGAAATGAACACATTTGAAATAAAAAAAAGTAAAAACCTTAATGAAACAAATACACTAAATTGTAGTCAAATGCATGTTCAATCTGTTCCTCCTCTCCTCAGTAATTCCACAATTTATTACCTATGACACTGCACACTAATCTCCCCTTAATCTGGAACTTTGAGACACTATTGAATGTCATGTGGGAAACAATCCACAAGATAATATAAATATCCACTTTCACATACATTTTTACTTCAGCAAGACTTGACTTCTCTCCATTGGTTTCTCTAGATCTGACCAACTTAAAAATAAAACAATTGCTCATCAGAGAACACTCACACAGCATACTTCAGAGGAGGCAGGAAGCTGTCAAAAGAAATACTAACATATTTGCCTAGAACACCATTTAGAGAATGACATATTGATATATTTGGTTATCAGCTAATATGACATTCCATATAACTACATCCTAACTATTCCTAAGAAATAAACACATTTTCTGCAATATTTGTACTAGTATCATATAAACCATTTATCCTGTAGTACTCATGGATCTTATAGACAAAACAACATGAGGATGAAAGTCTCCAAAAACTGACCTGTACTTGAAAGTATGAGCTGAAACTGCAACAGTTACCTAACAACTACTTGGTTAAACAAGACTTCCCTTTCCAGGTATCTTCTAAGTGTTGCTTTCTTTTTTCTCAATCTGCATAGATACCACATATCCCTGAAAAATAGCAGAAAAAACCTGAAAGTCTGTTGTGTTTTCTTCTTTTCTTTAGAAAGGCCTCATACCAGTCAGCTATATCCTCATCCATAGACCCTTTGCTTCCATTTCTCTCCAGAGACCTACATGGACTCAAGGCAAAACACAAATTCTCCTGCTATTTCCCCCTCCCTCACCATGGAGAAAGGTACTCGACCTTTTCAGCCTTATTTCCCATTTAGCAACATTGCCTTACCAGTATGCATTGGCTATTAGCCCATTTCCCCTTATCTGCAGCTTTATCTGCTGAACCTGCTCTATTCAAATGCTTCTGGCATCCATTTACTGTAAGACCTTGGGATATCCCTTCAGTCCAAACTCCAACTTCCACATGCTACCTCCAAGCCAATAGCAGCTGAAATGTGTAATTTGTAACTGAACCATGAAGGGCATCAGGATGAAGTACAGTGCAAAATTGTAGCCCAAAAGAATATGGTATCTAGGACACAGTTTTTGAGCTAAACATCAGAGACTGTCATTTTCAACACCTCCTTTGGAAGTGCTGCATCTCTGCCAGAGAACGTGGCCACACACCTCAAAGCAAGAACCAGAAACCCACCCCTTTTTACATGGCAATGTCCACTCATTCAGTGAGGGAAGGGTTGGTCACTCCAGTGGTTGTGGCACTGGCTACTCCTGTGGCAGTAAGCACCTCAAGAAACCCTGTGTAAGTCCATGGCCTGCACAGGTCTGAGATCCCTGCCTCTCAGATGGGATAAGATGTCTGCCTCACAGCTGGAACATGAATTTGAGCTGGGTTCACTCTCCTCAATTTAATAATCAAAAAGTGCAAGAGCAGTTCAGTTGTACTCTATAAATAGCCTGATCTTTACACTGGGTGCTCAGAAAGAACAGGAATTTCCATATTAAATAATTCACATGTATCCAGAACCAGAGGGAAGGAATTAACTTGTGTTCTGTGTTTACACAATGCTTAACACAACTGCCAGAAACCTAAGTGCAAATAAATTAAACAGACTAATGAAAATTAATACTCTGGAGAAGTATACAAAACTTAGGTGACAGTTTCAGAACACAGGAGACTACTGAGGATCTTTCCCTCGTGGCCTTCCTTCCCAGATCATTCTGTTAAATTTTTATAGAAAAAGAGAAAGAGAGAGAGAGAAGAAATAAAATCTAAACATAGCAGAACTCTTTGCAAGTCCCATATATTTAGCTATTTGCTCCAGGAAGAAGCATCTCAAATTTGTCTTTAAATAGGTCAGGAATATATTTGCTGTACCTGAAAGTTTCAGGAACTGTGAAAGCTTTAAATTCTGTTGTAAATCCTTACAGAGAACTCATGTAAAATTAATTTGTACTCTTGAATCATCATGTCTAAATTATTACTTAGTATTAAATATTTGAAGTGGAATATTTTCGAGGACTGTTGCCACTTTGAAGGAGTATTAGGCAGAATTCTCTTGAGACCTTTTTGGGGACAAATAATCTGTTTTCTAATTATGTACAAAGTATTAATACTTTTTTCTTCTTGTCAGTAATTTTGTATTTTGCTGTTACGTCCGGCTACACACACACAAATACCCACATAGCTGTAATGGAACAACACTGAAATTAAGTTAAGAAAGTTCACACAAGTGGTGGCTGATGAACCCAAATGTAATAGCTAAGTGTAAAAAAAAGTAGTTACAAAACTAAGTATTAAATTTGAATAGGTGGAATGAAATTTATAGGAAGACAAGAAAACAGCATTTTCCAAAAGTCAATGCAAAACCATAGCAAGGCCAGTTTCAGATAAATACAACATTCTTTTTGTGCCATACCAATAGCATATTTTTCATAGAACATTATCAAAGGCTGAACATCTCAGTGTAAATCATGGGATAAATCAAGGGATTTATCACTAAATCAAAGAAGATACAAACTCCTTATTATATTAAGCACAGGAGAATGTGTTAAAAGAGATCCATACTACTTCTGAATTCTCAATTTAATTAAAGATATAATATCTAAAAAATTCTCTTGAGAGTTTCATACTTGTCACACATGTAGTACATGTCATGCAAGAAAGTATTTCTTCTAGAAGCCCTTTTGGAGGTGCCAGGCATATGCATAAAAGAGGTAGGAGACAAGAACATATAAGATCTGATCATTCACTCAGAATTTTTCTGTGACTTACAGTAATGCACTGATTCAACAAAATATATACATTACTATTTTTCAGGGATAGGCTAATACATCAGCATAGAGTTAATGCTTAGTTTTAATAATCCCACAGTAAAGAAATATCATCAGCTATCTCTTGACAGCGGGAATGTACAAAAATGGTAGAATTTCTTGAAACACGGTTTACACAGAGTGAAATTCAACACCTGAAAATGTTACACTATCCTAAGTGGTTTGCAATATCTTAGTGAGATGGTAAACACAGTGGCTATTCTCATTCTAGTAAACTTCAATTTCAGAGTTAATTGAAATTGTTCCTTGAAATAAAATGTGTTTGTATAAATATAAGGATGCAATTACTGAGACAGGTAGAAATGCAAGAGATTTATGCATGATGAACCTCTTGAAGGAAAGATCCTTTCTTTATTATTTTTTCCAGTCCCTGCTCCACAGCACTGAAATGCACAATTCTTTTTTTAAAATAAACCTTCCCTAATTCAAGTTTCAAGGGGAATCTGCAGGGGTAGAGATCTGAGCAGAAAGCTAAAAATTGTAGTTATTTCCCAAGCTGCTCCACCTCATCTAGCAGCATGTAGACAGTCATTCATGTAAAACTGCTCCTAACTAGAATCATATAGACCACTCTGCCTGAATGGCTTTTAATAAACAGATCCACAAATTTCCTAGAAAACAAGTAAAAAGAATTTGCTTAGAGGCACCCCTACAGGAAGAATTCTTGACACTTTCCCTTAAGTGCTGCATTGAGGTCAGTGAAGGAGCACACCATCTTCAGTAACATTGCCAGCAGTTCACAAAAAGTTTGGGTTTCTCACAGACCTAGAGAATAAGAAAAGTCTAGGTACAATTTCAAGTTCACAGCTCAGTGTTTGTTATCTCCTGTGCCTTCTCTGTATCAGCTCATTTTCACTCTGGTAACACATCAGATCATACCCTAGCTACTTAAAATATATGGGACAGGTACAGGATAGGCTGTTATTGACAGGGCAAATTACTAAGCAGTTCATCTCATCAGTGACATCAAACTTTCCTTCAAGGCAGTACTGCTCCATTCCCATGACATAATTGCAGGTGCTTCAGGTACTGCTGCTTAAGTTCAAAATTCAAAAGTTATACTGATGTCACTAAGTTACATGAAGTGATATTCCATTATAAGGTGAAAGATATGTGCCAAATCCTTTTCCTTTGACATTCCGTACCTTGTCATCAGATAAAGGATCCTGCTTCTTTGACTGAGCTTTTCTTGAATTCTGCTGCCTCAGGTTGACTCCCTTTTTCATTTGTGCTATAAGTGATTGCAAGTTCCACTCTGGCAATTCCACATGATTGATAAAGAAAGTCAGCCCTTGGCCAATGGTCTGCTTAAGCAATTGGCAGGTATAAGAGATACAGACAGCTGGCATTGATTTTCTGCATAGTGGCTGAATTTCACTTGGGCAGAAGCCATTGCCACCCTTTGCAAAATCCCATATGAGGACTTTAAGCAGGTATTTCCAGTTTGCACATCCAGAGGTTGCTGTAACTATGACCTTTATAATTACAGAAAATGAACTTTCTCTGTTGGAAAACCATGCTCTTTACTAGGGTCAAAACTCACCTGGACAGCAAAACATACAAAAAGAGAATAGCATAAGAATTCACGAGGGCAGCAATAGCAATGCAGAAGCCACTCTTTTGTCCTAGGTGGTAATGTACTATTTCAGAAGGCATTATTTCTTCATGATAACTCTACTTTCATTGTATATAATGATTAATAGTAATTGCCTTTGTACTTCTGTATGTTTCAGAGAACACTTTGGATTCCAAGGAATATATTAGTGCTTCATTTCTGTAAGCACTCTCCTTACAACTTGGCTTATAACAGAACTAGATACAAAGCAGTAGGGAGGGGTTTTTTTCTTGTTTTGATTTTTGTGGCAGATAAGTCTTTTTCTCTCAAGTAAGTGAGACAATGACTCAAGAACTTCCACTTTAATCTAGCCATGGGTGATATTCTAAGTTTTCCTAATGCATCTGCAATTCCAATGATCCACATTAAAAAAAATCTTGATTTTACAAATCTCCATTGGTTTGGCTTATGGCTGTAACCCTTGCTTCCTCTTTTGCTTCCTCAATTCTACTTTATTTTTAAATACTCTCTTAGCCCCACTGAAATCTCATTGCAAGGACAGAGACAGATTGCCTAGGGTGGTGTTGGGTCTCCATCATTGGAAGTCTTTAAAAACAGATGTGATGGCATCTGTCAGAAATAGTTTATGTATTGCTTATTCTGCCTTAAGGCAGGACAGACTAGATGATTTTCTTTGATGTTATGACTGTCAGTAGGATTTCTGTACCTACAACACCTAAGGATTTATGAAAAGAGTATTCTCGTATTTCTTTGGGTCAAGTATTTACTTTTCTGGTCTCTAAGATGTTGCAGCAGTTCCCAGTTACCAAGCTACAGATAGCACTAATATCTTAGATACATCAGGGAAGCAATTGTTTTGTCAGAATTAACTTTGATAGCAACAACTGAATAAGGCTGAAATGATCCTCTGGTCAAAGGAAGTGTTCGAAGTGAATAAACCATCTTATTCTTATTTAAGATCATCTCAGACCTTATTTAAAGTTCTGCTAAAGGGCTAAAATGGAATTATAGGGGCCTCAAGGCCTTGCCTTGATGATATGATTTCCTTCTGTGTTGGCAAACTACTAAGCTATTTGACTCCTTTAAAAGACTGCTGTGGACTTGGTGGCATGCAACAGGTATGGTGATCATCTGCAAGGTAAGAATTTCATATGGAACATGCTGGAGAATAATTCACTTCAATAACAGCATCTCGATGCTATAGGATACATAGAATTTGTGTAAATTCATACAAATTTAATAATAATCTTTCCATGGCAACAATATTATCAGAATCAGTTATTTCTATTACAAAATATTGACCACAGGGTCATTGATAAACAAAAGCAGTCTTAAATTCAGCAATGAAAAACTGATTTCCATCTGCAAATTCCCTATGTGCTTCAAATCAAACTTCAACAAAGGGATATGATTCAGTGAAGCTGTTGGCTCATTCCACATGAAATTATTTTTTTCTTCTTCTTTACTAAGAAAAAGTCACCCTGTAAATTTGATGCAAAGCAAGTAAATAAACCTTGGTCTAGGTAGCAAAATTCCTTACCTGACAGCAATAGACTCGGGCATTTGTGACACACACACATACACACTCACACACACACTTTCATAGAAGAGATCTACAGTTTCAACCTCCAACAACTATGTAAAAGGTCAGGGTTTTCCACAAGCTCGTAGAAACCTTCCGTGTAACTCTCTCTACAGCTGGAAAGATATCCCTATATGCAAAAGGAAAAAAACCCCAAAACCAGTGTTTTCAATCACAGTGCATAAAGTTATTCAGAGACTGAGATCTTGAAATTCTTAATATTATGCGAGTCTGGTAGTATTGATTTATGCATTTACTTATTAATTTGCTGAAACAGAGACTCTTTCAGAATTAGACACAAGTGATTCTCAACTAGGCTGTCTGCAAAACTTGTGCCTGGACGTTCAGCTGAAGACTTGTTCAGGGGCCTCATACACTTCTTGCAGAATGGATCTGTGTCTGGCTGCCCTTGGGGTCCTGGCTAACCTTGCACTGGTTAGAGTTTCCAAAGGTAAAAAAAAAAATGAGAGTGCCACACCAGGGTAGTCAATGGAGAAAATGAGGGATCACTTTTTCTCTGGACCAGTTACATTTAGTCGTAAGTGAACTACAAAGGCTGAATCTACGGTGTGACTGTCAGAGCATTTAGGAGACTGTAATACAAGAAAAGATTGAAGTCAGTTAGAGATCTGTGCTGCTTTCTCCAACATGCAGATAACTGCTGCAATTTGTTCAGTACTAATCCATGTTGCCTCATCCTCGAATTTCACATATCTCTTCTCCCTTGACATTACTCTTCATGTAAATAAATTCAGAAGATTTCCCTTTGGTTCTACCTCAGGAGACAAAGAGCAACACACTGACATTTTTTGTAAATGAGAATTCTTCTTTTCATGAACACAAGGCAATTGCAGAGTTAAATTTAGGACCATACCATGAATACTCACTAGTACTTCTAGGCATCTATACCTTTTCAATACCTGCTTTCATTTTACTTTTTCAGATCCAAAGCTAGATAGGGTGTACAGAATCCAATGTATCATATTTGAAGGGTTGAAGGGCAGCTGAGAATTATTTCACAACAGCTAATTGGGATCTCTGCTTTTGGATTTCACTGGCATCCTTCTGCCAATATAATTCCTTATGTCATGCTGGTAAAGCCATCAGAATGTCAGGAGAGATTAATTTGCTTCCCTGAGATTAAAGGAGTGAACACATCAATTTAATCCAGAGTTTTGTGAGACAGTCTCTGAATCAACAAGAATAGTCATGCACTAATAAGAATTTTGTAACTGCTAAGCAAAAGAAAGGGGGGAAAACTACTTTTCCAGTTTGACAGGTTTGTGAATAGTTCCTGATAAGAACAAAGAAAGTGTTTCTATTATTCTTATCAGTGCTTCACTTCAATACATCAGCCTTGCTTTGTCAACAGGAATAATTCAGCTGAGCCTTAGAAATGTGGCTCTGAATGCATACAACTTTACCAGAAAACCCTCTCCCAGTGCTTTCTTACAGTAACCACATGGCTCTGGTGCTCTGTCAGGTAAATATATATGGTATGTGAGCCTTGAACTTTGAATAAAAGAGGTATCTAGTGCTGTCTACCCTGGAACTGATGACATCTTACGTTAGTGTGGCAGATTGGGAAATGCAGGTTGCCAGGTCTGGTGGTTTACAGGAATTTCTCTGACTCTTTTCCTCACTGCTGTTTTGTAGGAAAGACAAATGGCTTACAATACAGAGAACACTCAGTATCACAACATTAATCTGTGCTAGTAGGAGAATTATTCTCAGAATTTCAAAAGATTCTTTTTTTCCCCCACTGTATACTGCTAAGATTACATTTCCTTTCCCTATTCATATTGTTCACAGAAGTTCTTCCCTACCAAAACTGCCTCAGACTCACTGCACTCTTTCACTCCACTCATATGTCTACACCAACAGAGTAAAAACCACCCTCTGTGCACAAATGCATGTTAATCCCTGACAGATCCTCTTCCTCCTCTCACATAACATAGTCTTCACAACAGTTTGAGTGGCCTTTGAAGAGAAAAGAATTGAGACAAACTGTCCTTCATTTTTTTCTGAACCGTTGTATATTCCAAATTACTACTGACAAACATTTTCATACCTGAGGATCTGTATTGCTTAGACTATTCAAGGATAATCTTCAATGCTTGGGGGTTTTTTCCACTTGGAGGGCTTCCTTGCTGTAACAGAAGCTGGGGCTTCTAGAATTAGGAGCCAGCCTAGTGCTCATGAAAGTTACAGATCAATAGAGGTGTTATGAAACAGCCTGGCACTGTACAAGAGCACCAGCCTGCTCTGCAGCTGCATCTCAATTGTGCTGCACGACACACCTGCTGTCCTAGTCCTGTTTTTCCCTTGAGGCAAGCCTGTTAATGTGCTAATTTATATGGTGCATAACAGGGGATTTGGAATAGAGGCCTTAGAGACTTCTTTTTACCTAGTGCCTTATTAGGGATTTGAGCCCACTTCCCTGGAGATGAAAAGCCAATGAGTATAACTCATTTGTGTCATTTAATGCTCAATAGGTAGCCAGTTAGTGAATAATAGATTTGCAATGACTTTGTGCAGGTCATTTTCTTTAACAGACGTTCCTTTGTGAAGCTGCTATTCCATAACTGTTTTGTGGGTTTCCTTTGTGCATTAACTATGCATTCAGGAACTATTTATTCCTTTGTCATTAAACAAAATCAAACCAATTACATGTTAATAATAAAAAGGCAACAATTACATCTTTTGCATTTCTCCAGTATTTCTGCAGATTTCACACTTTCCTACTTTCAGAGGCAGGCAGACTGGCTGCAAAAGAGAGAGCTCTTACTGCTTTGTTAATGATAAGAGACGCAAGGAAAGGTTTGCCTGCAATTCTGGAAAACTCCTAAGCCTTTCCACCATGACAGAATCACAGGACTGCGGAAGCTGGCAGGGACCTATAGGAATTATCTAGTCTAACTCTCTTGCTCAAAGGAGGGTCAGCTGGAACACGTTGTCCAGGACCATTTCCAGTTGAGTTTTGAGTATCTCCAAGAATGGAGACTTCACAAACTCTCTCAAAAATCTGTTCCTGTGTACAATATCAATGGAAAAGCCTTTTCCTAGTGTTTAAACAGAATTTCTTGTATTTGAGTTTGTGACCATTGGCTTTTGTCCTTTCACTTAGCACCACTGAGAAGAGTCTGGCTTTGTTTTCTTTATTCCCTCCCAAAAGGCATTTATGCCCATTGATAAGATACAAGGTTAAAAAATCTCAACTTTTTACAGCTTCTCCTCACACAGAAGGTACTATAGTCCCTAAATCGTCTTAGATGAACTTGGACTCACTCCAGTATATCCATATCTCTCTTCTACTTGGGAACCCAGAAACAGGCACAGCACAACAGATTTGATCTTACCAGAGCTTCACCTCCTTCAGCCTGATGGTGACACTCCTCCTAATGCAGGCCACAGTGTCACAAGGGAATAGTGCTGGCTCACATTCAATTTGGTGTTCACCAGCCCTCCAGGTCTTTTTCTGCAAAGCTTCTCAAGGACACCTTCAGCATATATTGGCACATGGGATTATTTCTCCCAAGGTGCAGAACTTTGCACATCCTTTGCTTGACTTTAAGGAGGTTCTTCTCTGCCCATTTCCCCAGCCTGTCAGAGTCCATCTATCTCATATACCAACCACTCCTCCCAGTTCTGTATCAGCAAACTTGCTGAGCTTACACTCTGCCTTATTATCCAGATGGTTAAGGAAGACACTAAGAAGCACTGGGCCCTGGGGCACATCACCAGTGACTGATCTCTGGTTGTACTTCATGCCACTGATCACAACCCTTTGAGACTCACAATTCAGCTAGTTTTAATCCACCTCACAATGCATCTATCTAGTCCACATTTCAGTAGTTTGGCTGTGAAGATGTTATGAGAGACAGCATTGAAAGCCTTACTGAGGTCAGGGTAAACCGCACCCACTGCTCTTGCCTCACTCAGGAAGAGAGTTATCACATCAAAGAAGGTTATCCAGACCGTCAGACATCACTCTCCCTTATATCTGACAACTGCAATCACATCTTTGTTCTTTTTATGTTTGGAAATGGTTTCCAGAATTATTTGCTACATCACCTTTCAGGAACAGAGGGGAGGCTGGCTGTCCTGTAGACACTCAGACTCTCCGACTCAGGTCCTTCGCAAAGGCACAAGGCACATCTGCATTCTTTAGCTCTCATGAATCTCACCCAATTACTATGACTTTTCAAAGACTGTGAGAGGCCACACAACAGTATTAGATGACTCCCTCAGCACTCACAAGTGCATTTCTTCAGGTTGCATGGACTTGACATGTCCAGTTTGTTTCAATGTTCCCTAACCTGATTTTCCTTCAGCAAGAGTAGTCTTCTTTGCTCCAGATTTCCTCACTGGTTTCAACAACTTGGGATTCCTGAAGGCAAGCCTTTCCAGTAAAGACTGAGGCAAACAAAACATGGAATACCCCAGTCTTTACATCTTCTTTGTCAAAAGGCCCCAGTCACATTCAGCATTGAGCCCATGTTTTCTCTAGTTCTTTCACTGCTGATCTACTGGCAGAAACCTTTTTTGTTGCCCTTTCTGTCCATCATATTTCAGTTCCAGGTGGGCTTTAGCATGCCTTCCCCAATCCCTGAGTATTTGGACAGTGTCTGTATATTGTTCTCAAGGTCCCTGCTTCCAGTTCTGATATGCTTCCTTTTTACACTTTATATACTCTGAAATAATGCATGTCATAAAGGAATGGTAATAAGAATTAAAGATATTTAGGCAACTTTGCAGGGCAGTTGCCTTAGCGATTTCAGATGGGATTTACTCCATCCAGTTCTAACAACCATAAAGACACATACCTATCCTTTAGTAACCATTCCCTGAAATTAATCTTCAAGTATGAACAGTCTTCTGGAGGTGACCGCCTCTTCTGACTGAGTACAGAAGCCCTGGCTATTTTCATACAGTGTAAACTACATGTCTAATTTTCAGAACATTCCAGTTTGTTCCATGCATCAAAATACATTGTCCCATATTGAGCAGCCAGTAAAAAAAATAAGTATATGCATATTTGTTTTATGTGTGCCCACTAATGTGCACACGCACCAGTACACGTGCTGGAGAACCAAAACCCAGAGGGGCAGGATCCTTATTTTGCATGTGAACATGCAACAACAATACATCACTATACTAGAGATGGAGCCACATACAGAGTTCTTGTGTTTCCTCTTAAATAGGAAAAGTTACAATATCTCATAAAGTCACAACCATCCACTGTACAGAAATGTTTTATGCTTAGTAGTCGTGAAAAATACAGAATATTTGAAAATAATTGAAGCCAGTGAAAACAACCATGACAGACAGACTTGGTGTCAATGCATTATATGGACTTAGATGATTCTAACTTCCTGGAAATTAGGTTAGTATATCAGCAGCCTTCAGCTGGCTCTACATTTGAAATTCTTGCATTATTAAAGGTGAAATGCCATGCCTTCATTTTTGTTTGCCTTTCATTTGCAACCCACAATCCTAGGTCCAGAAAAGCATTGATAGAAATAGACACACAGTTACATAGTAATTTTGCAGGTAAAGCTGGTTTAACTCTGGGGACAGGTGCAATAGTCTTGACCAAATGCATTACTGAGTGTGCAGAACTTGCTGACATATCCATGGCTTCGAGAAGGTGTCTCAAAGTGTCTTCAGAAGGTTGTGTGCTGACTCAGCTGCAGAACTCATACTATACTACTGGGGTTTCAGCATCCACCCCTTTCCTTTACCTCTTGTACAGAAAAATGCATTTGTTGCTTGTATCAGAAGGCCAGGGAGACATTCCTCACAGTGTTTCAGAAGTAACATTTAAATATTTTATGATTTAGCTACGTAACAGTCAGCAGAAGAATGGCAAAAAGCCTCATCACTGGACAGTGCAAAAAACAGGGTAAGAGCTCAACATTTTGAGTCCAATCTTCCACTGGTGAAAGTTTGCTTAACTGCTGCCCAAGGGAAAATACATTTTTCTTGTTAAAAGAAATCATGATTCTTTCTTTGATGTAATGCTTCAATAACAAGCAGTTGAAACAAAAAATCTATCAGTAATGATTAAGCTATAATGAAACCACAGTGAATAAAATATTTACGTTACTAAGAATTCAAATGTGCCTGGATGTGAGGAGTAAGATGATCCCAGGTCTTAGCGTGAGTACAAGCGATCTCCACAGAAAATTATGTATTTTCATTAACTATTGATTTTTGTTCTCTAAGGGCCATTAATGCTGTACATTTGGACAGTATAAGATGGTGCCCACAATTTAAACACTCAAGAACTTTCCTGAATAATCTCAATTTATCCATTTTACTCCTCCTTGGTTTGAACCACAGGTGTAACAACAGCCTTAAAGACCTGCTGCTAAGTGCTAACAAAAAACCTTGAAGCTTGAGATTGTCTCTTCCAGATATTTTAAGTGTGTGAGCCTGACAAAGATCTTAATTTTGCATTTGCCACATTCTCCTGTCTGGAGAGGCAGATAACACAGAAGTACAGCTTGAGCACCAGCCAGGGGCATAGCCGATTTCAGAGGAAATTGTAATAAATGACGGCTTTAGCAGGCTGTTATGCTTAGTACTGCTGCTCAGGTCTCAAGGTCTGTGAAGGCATGACACTGCCGCCATGATGACAGCTTGTCATCATGGTGCTTGTGTTCAGGAGCAGAACATCACATCTACTGCAGTGATATGTCTCATGGACTGAACTCAGGAGCCCAGATCATGAGCTGCAGCCAAGTGGCCCTTTCAGGACTGGGCTGAATGCAGGCTGGTAGCTGCCCCACAGCAGACCTGTGAGGTCAGTTCAGTGGGTCCAGCCTTGCCAGAAGGCCTTGCAAGAGAAATTTCAGGCTGTGGGAAACAGTGGTCACCAATGAATGCTGTAATCCATTTTAGGCTTATAAGTGAAGTGGCCATCCTGCCTGGTCTTCTGTGCAATGAGAGGACAGAGGAAGGCTATTGAGGACTGTTAGGAGCTGGAGCTTAACTAAATGCCCAAGGAAGAAGCCTTTTTCTTCTCCTTGACTCAGAGTGCTAACATGGACTGGACAGCTCACACTGAACCTTGGTTTGGTGAGCAAAGTTAAACTCATGATCCATTCAAGGCCTTGAGCAGGTCTGCACAGCAATCCATTTACCCACTCAAGTTTCAGACATGCATTTTGAAACCTATGCTTTCCTATACTCAAGCAAGACAAGAAAGCAGGATTGAATTTTCAGGGATTGTGTACAAAAGGACACTGAACTGAGGCACTGAAAGTGGGTTTTAGATAAAATGCCAAGCACAAATGCAACCCTGAGAGCTGCTTTTCCCCATCTCAGTGTATTAACCACCAAATCCAGACCTGTGTTCCATAGTCACTGTTTCATGTAATTCTCTCTTTACATAGGAGCACCGTTAAAGTTAAAGTTAACTGTGGAGCATTTCAGTACACCCTGCATTTCTGTACATTGTGTATCTCCTGCTGGCTTTCCAGCTAGCAGTACTATTGGATCCACTCTGGTGGTAGTTTTGGATCTGATCTGGCAGTTTTGCTGTTCTCGGGGGACATTTCTGGATGCAGCAGAGCTTAATGTACAGTTGGGCATTCCATGCCCATAGCTTGGCCTCTGAAAATTAAAGACTGCAAAGCTGAGCTCCTCCCATCTCCATTTTTAAACTTCTCAAATTCTACTCAGTGAGGTCAGCACTTTCTGGAAACTAAGGTATGTTAAATATCCTGTGGCAAACAAGCTGGCTTTTGAAAATCAAGTTGTCCAGACACTTGGAAGCAATTCATATATCTACTATATCTATATCTACTATAGATTAAAATGCTTCAGCAGTTCAGGGAGGTAACTTAATAGGTCAGACAGATCACATGTAGTGATCTATGTTCTGTGGAATAAACCAGTAGAAAATACTTAGGCACAAATTTACATGCAAAAAGGGAAGGATATCAAAGATAACACCTAAAGGGAGTAAGATAAAGCTGTCACTCATGTACATGCTACCTACTATTTGACACTGTCCTGCTCATTGCTTGTCACTTCTCCCTACTTTTTCATTTCACACTGTGAAAATTATGGCTCCTTACATTAGACTTCTAATGAATTACTCTGGGATCCTAATTCTAAGCAATACCCAATATACAATGTTGCTAAACTTCACCTCCACAGTCCTGGCACTCATTTAATACCAATAT
Organism: Sakesphorus luctuosus; assembly: GCA_013396695.1. Lineage (NCBI taxonomy): Eukaryota > Metazoa > Chordata > Aves > Passeriformes > Thamnophilidae > Sakesphorus > Sakesphorus luctuosus. Next base: position 89,754 of record VWZD01003268.1, read on the forward strand.
TACCCCTAGTGTAACTTAAATCTGCTCTAAATTAAGCTGGCTGGCTGAGTTGGGGAAAGAAATAATTCCCTACAGTAAACAAAACCAAAATACTGCTGCTGGCCAAGCCACCCACATACCCTTTTTCAAAGAAACTGTTTGCACTGATGTCTTCTCTGAAGCAACCAAGCAAGTGTTTATTTAAATTTCCTAACTGTGTTTCCTTTGGGAGCACCATGGCATCCTGTTGTACATAGCCACCTTTTGCCCTAGGATATAATTCATCCCATGAATTCTCCCCATTTTCTCCTGTGTATGCTGCAGGGCAACTGTCACGCTGGGGCACAGCTTTGGTAGGTGGCAGTGCACCTCTGAGTGCTGCAAGCTGGGATCACTTCCTTATACATGGCCACAGCTACGTTTCTGCTGTCCTGACATGTACATCTGCAAATGAAGAAAAGGAAATATTTCCACTTTTGAGTTTTTTATTTCAACAAATCTGCATATCTGCTTTACAGTGGTCTAAAGGAGTAGACGTCTTGTCCTTTAAGAAATTCAAACAAAATAGTTACAATCATGTACTTGTTTTGGGCGGGGGGGGGTGGTGGTGGGGAGTGGTGGTGGTGATGGTGGTGGTGGGTGGTTGGTTGGTTGGGGCTTTTTTTTTCCTTTTTTCTGTTTGATAATCCAGGGGTATCAGTATTCATCTTCCTTATGCTTCTGCAGTTCCCCTCAGATTGGCAGCTCCTCCATCCTTGCATTAAAGGTCAGAGTTGAAATAATTATCTCAAAGGTATTTCTTCCTACACAAGTTAATTAAAAAGAACAAAGGACCAGATACTCTACTGCATTCTGTTTTGCATAGTAGTTTGCAGACCTGGATCCTTTCACAACCCACACAGGGATTCAGGCACCCTCCAGCATAGACCACCAGGCTGTATAAATATATGGGGGAGATCGAGAAGACAACCCCTGAAGCAGTGCTTAAATACTTAGAGATCACCATACCTGCGTGACTGACACAAAGGTGTTGGCAGGCAGCCTGATCACCCAAACAGCTCAGAGGAAGAAGGCATATGAGCTCAGCAGGGGATTTCAACTTTTGATATTCCTAGTTCTTGTAAATTCATTTCACTGAGGAAAGAGACCATGGCTGTAAACTGTTCCTCCACACAGACACAACCTACCTCTTCTAAATCTGCCTTAAATGTACTGAGCATAGCAAAAAACAACTACCTGCTCAGCACCCCTTTGGTATTTTATACCAGTACTACCATATCATAGAAGTTTAAATGGCCATAAAGTTGAGTAGCAATGGAGAATCCAAATAAAATCAATTACCTTTCACATTAATTTGGTTTCACTTGCTTGATTTCTCTGTCATTCTTCCAATGCTCCAATCATCCACAGACTTTCAGGTTAAAGAAAGCATGAATTTTTTACATGCAAGATGTACATAGGGAAAAAACCCAAACAAACCACTATTTTAAAGAGGGAGTACAAAGAGGGCACAGGCCTGGGCTGGACATTTTTCCACAAACTGCCTTTGCTACAAAAGTGGATTTTCAACTAACTTAAGTATTTCCATAGTCAAAACCCTGAAAATGAAAATATTTTTCTTTGAAAAGGCTTCCTGATATATCAAGCATATTGTAGTTAGTTCATCTCCTCATTTTTCCAAGATAACTGTGATGCACTTTAATTCTCAGCTTCAGTGATGTGAAAATCACCCTGGAATCCACAGACTGGCCAGGGAATCTAGTTTAGAGAAGGCAAAGAATGTACCCAGGAATACAGCACACAAGGTGTTCTGACACCTTTTTCAAATAGCAATGAAAAAACCCACATGAAAAACACAAAGGTCTAGGATGCATGTTCCTTTCTGGGTTACAGTTCCCACCAACCCCCTCCCTCAGAAGAACTATGTGTTCCTCAGTAGTGCTTTTTAGAAAGCATGGAGGAAGGAGCACAATCAATAATGGCATATCTTCCTGTCTTCGTGAATGAGCAATGGACAGCAGTCAAAGAGGGGATGTGATTCTATTCTGGGTGTTATTCTTACTGACTCATCATTTTATATCTGCTATAGAGGTCAGGGATTTTCTCAAAGGGTCAGATTCTATATCTCCTACTTCTGCTGGACAGTAAACACAGCTAAACTGGGAAGCATAACTTCCTGAGAAAGCTGAAGCACACTGTGAGGGTAACAAGAACAAATCCCCTAAGAACAGACCTCTTCAAGTACCTTGTTTTCTCTGAGAGCAAAAGATATTCTGGGGTGGAGTAGAAGCATAATCCCATGTGAATATAACCGGAGTTCAGCAAAATATGGTATCAGGAACACCCTAAAAAACAGGACCAAGGAACAAGTGAAAAATACAATGGAGTCACTAAAACCACCTCATCCTCTTTTATTTAAAAATTTGGCACCTGCGGGAAGAGAGAAAAAACCGACAACATTGCCACACTTAACTGTTTCTAGGGAATTATGGAACCATTGTTTCCAGATAATACTACTTTTTGTGAAGTCTATTATATTTTAAAGCTCTTTGTAACAATTCATTGCATAATTCAAATGGCCTCTACACTACAAACAGCTAACATATTTATGCTGGCAGAACTGTCAGTGCATTTTTGTTATAAGAAGCTTGGAGGTCTGCTACAAATACTCTCCAAAGAGTAACTCTAATTAGCGGCCAAAGTTGGCATATTTCCTGCTATCTGAAATTAGATCAGAGAGTTAGGCTGAGATGAAAAAGCCCTATTAACTCCCTAGGCCTCCAGTTCCTGTTTATTGGTGGAAATTAATATTTTGAACTTTATCAACTATTATCTAAAGAAGTCTGGAGTCAGTAGTAACAGAGTGGCTTGAGAGAGACTTTACTGCCAGTTGTTCTGTTGAAGTACCATAGGCACTCTATATAAATATCTGCAATAAAATTTTATTTAATGGTTACATGCAGCTGAACAACAGTCAGGAAAGATGGTTGAGTGGCCAAAATGCCAGCCTGGCAATTATAAGAAGTGTGAGACATTCCTTGCTCCAAGGTACTATTTAATCATTTCTGCATGACCCAGAAAAACTCACTCTTTGTGGGAGGGTGAAAGTCGGGGAGATAAACAAAAGGTTGGCTACAGTTAAGTGTGTCTTTGTTTTCCTACAGCTTGTGGAAACAGAGAGGCTCCTTAAGACAAAGAAGCCCAGTTTTTTGGTGTTCACAGTGACTACAGTTAGCCTTTGTGTAGACATTCATTTGTCATCTGTAAAACAGAAATAGCACTGCTCCACCTCATGGGAACATTAGACAGATGAATACTTTCTTCTTCTTCCTAGAGACCTCGATCCACTCCAGACAGGCACAGCAGAAGAAAACACCATAACCATGTCCCCACATGGCTCTCCAGCTTCGCTAGGGCCTTTGGTGCTAAGATTGGACTTTACTTTTCTTTTTGCCTTCCACACAATTTCAGCAGCTCTAAGGTTTGACATGGCTGCATGTTCCTCTCCTATTTTTAGTTCTGTGCAACGCAAAAAATATTAAAATACCTAAGCTTCTTTTAAACATCAGGACAGGGAAGGGATGGGTAGAAAGACAGCAGAAAGAAAGACACAAGAAATTGTCCTCTTGGGAAATATATTTAAACTTTAGTTCTTAGAATTTCTAAACTAGAAGTTGCTCAGTGAAGCAGGGGAAGGGAAACAATTTTTACATCCTAGGGCCAAGCACAGAAAACCTATGTAATTCTACAGTTAACATGTAGACAAAGGAGGAAATATGTTACTAGGTTAGGCTACATTGGTTTAGACAGAGCCATAGAGAATTCAGGCTATCTTTTAGTTCTGGTAATCAGCCTGAGCAGACAAATCAATGTCTTAAGCTCTGAACAGCTACAGAAAGAAAAAAACCAGAAAAGTCAGTCTTATGTTTCAAAAGAAAGTTGCAGTTTTAAAGCAATCCAATATCCCATCAGGGAATGTGGAAATTTTTTGCAAAATCAATCTACTACTACAGAAAGATTGACAATTTAATAAAATCTGCAGTGAAACTGAATCTTCACAGACAGAATGCCAGGTATAATCACCCTCTCCTCCATACCACAAAGTGTACCACACAGACCCTGGCATTTACAAGTTGAGGTGACTCTTCATCTTTCATTTCTAGCATGAATGCTTTTTAACACTCAGTCTCTCTAGTTTTCCTCCTGAAGAGGACAGATAGGATCTGTCTAAAGAGATTCCAAGGGCAACAGGAAAAACCTACCACTTTAGGCTTGTCTTAATAGCATAGTCAACATAACTGCTCTCTCAGGAATGGATCCCATCCAAACAATCAGCCCTTTTCTTAAAGGCTGACAATGGTTTAAAGCCAAATTGGTGGCAACAAGGAATCCAGGGGTCAAAATTCAAGTATGTGTAACTCATTCTCCTAGCATCCCAAACACCCTGCAGGAGGGAATACAGGCAACACCCAGTTGCATACTACCAGAGCTTCAGGACTATCCCAAAGGTTCATTCCTAGGAAATTTAAGCATTTTCTCTCAGTACCTTCCAGCAAACAGCAGCATTTCACAGAAGGGGAAGAAGTGTTATGGGTTTAGCCAGGTAGGCCTAAATTTAGGCTTTAAAACTCAGATTTGGGCCTGAAATTGTCAGCTGCCTTCAGCTGGGCTGAGCTAGCGAACAGCTGACCTCTCCTAGCCAATAGTATTGTATTCCACCCCATCTTACATCATCTCAATAGCAGTAAAGTCCAGTGTGTGGGTGTGGCTTGGGCAGTTTCACTTTGGCCGAGGTACAGAGAAGACACCGTGCTGTCCCAGGAGGGATGGAGAGGCCCAAGCCCACAGCACCGGCTCACCATCATGTTATCTTAGGGAAGTAAAATGTTTGTTCTTAGTTCTTCTCTTTGCTTAAGTTTGTCTTTGGGGAATTGACTTTTTTTTTTGAATGATTTGTAGTCAGAATAGTAAAATCTGTGCTTATTGGGGAGTGGGAAATTATATATAACTTGTGTAAGTGTGTGTTATATTGTAGTTTTCTTTTAATTTTCTCTTTTCTGTATAAATACATGTAGTTAGTTTCAGAAGAAACCTGGTTTGAGTTTTTTTTCCCTCTCCTTCTCCCCTTTTCCCTTGGCTGGTTAGGAGGAGGAAGAACCTTTTCTCTGTACTAGGGCAGTTGGCATTTTGCCAGCTCAACCCAAGACAAGAAGCAAGTGCATCTCTGAAGTGTCATGATTGAATGTTGATACGTGCAGGCTGAACAAGGCATGCAGGGCTGGGTGCTAGGGTAGAATTCTGCACGAGCAGGTTCATTTCTGTCACCATAACATTAGATGACTAAAGCAGAGCTACTTTACATTGCCAGCAAAGCAATAAGTGAATTGAATGAGCCTCCATCAACTAACCAGAATCTTACCTGCAGACTGCAGTACTTTGCAGAAAAGTGCTTGTACAGTTACTATGAATTTCATGTTATCTGTGAATGTTATCTATACCGTGTATTCTTGGCGGATTAAATAATCCATTTGGTAGGAAGACACAGACACTGGCAGGGTTGCCCAGAAATGTGAGATCAAGCAATAAAGAATCCTTCACCTGATCTGCTGAGGGAAGCAATGGGCCTTCAGCCAACAGAACCTGTTTGGCTTTGGACATGCTCTGCAAAAACACACTAAGAATGAGGGCTTAAAAACAGGCTGAGATAGTATCAGTTAAAACAGCAGTATTTCTCCACTCAAGCAAACAGTGATGGAGACTGTTTAACAAAAGGGAATTCTTCAGCCAAAAGGAGCCCATTTCTTGTCAGAGAGCAACATGGAGAGACTTGGTCTTTACTGGGAATTTAAACCAAGCCCAGGGACAGGACCAGAACCAGGCTGAATTAAAAAAGATGATGCTTAATATAGATTTTTTTATATTTGACATTTTAACCCTGTGGGTGTATATTTTGCTAAGCCTCTTTCCTTAGTGTACCATTCTGTTGTTCTCGAAGGGTTTAACTAGGTGAAACCCACCACAAACTGGAGTTTCGAAAGCCCAAGAAGCAACCTCAAATTGAACAGAAGGCCTGCAGAGTTCAATGCCAAGAGTAACAAGGACACTTAGAACTATTAAAAAACTATGTCTTTTGTGTAGACCTGGGAAATTAATGCCTACAGAATAATGTACTTTGAACAAATCACAAGAGCCTGGAGAACATTAAAAGAGGAGGATGAGACCTGTTTTTAACACACATGATATATGGTTTTACTAAAGGACATGTTACTATTCTGAACCAGTTTTCCAGCTGCAGTTAATAAGCTCTGAGTTCAGCTTCATTTGGGAGAACACAGAGCAGCTCTTTATGATTTCCTCACCCTAGAAATAGCTTCACTTTGGTCTACTCTCCACCACTGCACTAGTCCGAGGGGCATCTTTTACTTACTGGGCGTTCTTGTTATTTGAACTCTTACGTTTTGGTAGAGGGGCATAGAGGAGATGTGACAACTTGAAGAATTTAGCCCAGTATTTCCAGAACCAGGGCAAATAAAACAGGCCAGCCTGTACTCTCTTTGCTGGTAAGGCTGCTCCACAATACTCCAAGACCTTTTCCCTTGCTGTGGTCCTTAACAAAAAAGCAGAGGCAACATGTCTACACCTCTAGCACAGTGAAAGAGCAAGTTCACAAGAGTTTGTGGGCATTGCATACTCCATGTCCTGCCTATATGAGCACAGCCTGTGCAGGAAAACTACAGATGAGTTAATGCACACTCAGGCACCTGCTCTCTTGGGTATACTCCAGTCATTCTTGTATCAATGAAGCAAGTCTTGAGACCCTGGAGCTGCCCTAAAAACCAGGATAGACACAGCAAGCATGCCATCAATTTCTACATTTCCCAATGACAAATTTGCTTAAATCTCTAAACTAAAATGCACAATACCAACCAAGGACAAAGTGAGTGTCAAAGAGCCCCTTTAGCAAATAATTACTGCTGCTTCTCTATTCACACCACAGTAGGAAGGAAAGCCTTTCTGTTGGTATATTTAGCTAAATATCATATGAATTTTGTTTTATAAATGGTTAGCTCTTCCCCAACTGCTCTATACAGGTAAGCTGTGTTTAGTGTTTTAAAGTACATGCTGTGATTTATTTATGAAGGTAGCTTGTGTATGGAGCTTGGTCTCATGGTGATTTTAAATGAATTTAAGTTTCCTGCCTCTGGCAGCTGCATCAAGTATTCCTGAACCTGACTTTTCCATAGAGTTTACCTGAAAAGAGGTAGCACAGGTCAGGATCTAGAATTCTCATGGATTTTACAAAACAGAATTCTGGAATATAGTAAAAGCACAAGTTGAGAAATTTTGATGAAAATGCAACAAAACAGTGCAACAGATTTCAAGTCCAGTAAATACCTCTGCATGCTGCCCTCTTAAGTCATATTCTACTATTTCATTTGGGTATTAATGTTGCTTTCATCATGCAGGCTGTTTTCTACATCTTTCTGAATCCCCTATTACTGAAGAGGAAGCACAGTGTATGTATCAACATACTTGGCCATCCCTCACCGATCTCTAAAGTAACTACAGAGTTCTCTTGTAGTCAAGACACATTATTCTGTACAATATATTAAAAAAATGCTGTTAAAGTTATTATAGACTGCAATGAATAAAAATTTGGAATACGTGACACAAATTGAAGGAATAGTGTGTTAGAACTGTGGAAGAATATTGAAATTATTTCCTCAGTCACTCAAGACTCCAGACTCAAGGGGAAGAAAAGATAGCAGAGCCCAAAACTATGTGATTTTATAGAAGTTGTGAATGAAAAGTCACACGTTAGGTTACAGAAAGCTGGCCATTTTTTTCTGTACAAAAATTTGGTGGCCAGCTTCTGGAGAGTACTAGGGAGCCACTAGAGACAAAGAGACTCCTTTGGAGCTAGTCATATGATAGTGCTGGCAATGATGTTGGTGCAGAAAGCTGCACAGTCATGGGTTGATACAAGTGACAAAACTGGATGATTTTTTAAATTTAATTTTCAAAAATTAAAACAATTTTTTTCATTAAAGAATCTTCCCCATGTTTATTGCAGTGCTACAGATGAATAGAAGTAAGGTAAGTCATCTCCTTTTGGATCTCAGGTTTTTGCAAAAGGCTTATTAGAATCAACTCTCTGCCTATAACAGATAAACTTCTGAGTTTATTTCTTTAAGTCATGTATACATCTGAAGAAAGACATTGCCAAAAGGGGTTTCCATTTGAGTGCACTAAATATGTTGGCCATTCTCAAGCTTAACAGCAAATCGAAGGTCAAAATCAACACACACAAATTCCACACACCAACACAAGCAGAAATCACAAACTCTGCATGGTTGGAACTGCTGGAGGTCAGGTCTGAGTAAGTAATTTGCATTTGGCAAGAGAAGTTTTCTCTATCGTTAACTTTGGAAAGATGTGTTACAGCAGAATTTTGCATGCTGTTTTCATGATAGAATAGAGATATTAACATCACTTTATCTCACTTAGTCTTTATATCCCTGGATGATCCAAAAATTGTTTCTATATAGCCAGTCTCATTAACTGATATATTTAATGGGATTCCATATAAAACTGATGTCACATACTAACATGGCCTAGCACAAATAAAGTGCAAGGGGAAATATTGATGCTGTCTCTATGGTTTAATACTACTAAGACTGGAGCAACAGCTGGATTTATGACAATCCCCATACACATGTCCCATAAGGAAGCATAGCAGTGAACTTCCCAGCATTAATGTGAAGCTTGTGGAATGCAGTGAACCAACTAGTTTGGCTAGATGTTGGAACAACTCTATCAGCTTCTTTGCCTTGCTGCTAAAGCAGTTCTGATAAAAAACAGCAGAAATGTAGAGTAAGACTACCAAAGTCCACCTGAGCCAGCCTCTGCAATTGACTGATCTCCTCCTTGAAAGGTAAACTCTCTACATTAATTTCACCCCAAATGGCAACATAACATGCTAAGTTTCCTATTGTAATGGCTGTCAGAGCAAATCTGACCAGGTCATCTGAGAGTCACTGAGGGCTAGAAGTGGCTTGTCTGTACATTTGAGAGCAAACAGTGGACAAAGAGGATGCTAACAAATCTCTCTTGACTTCTAAGAACTCTAACTTCAGCTATAACCACTTGTTTCTGATTCAAGGATCCACCATTGTAACCAAACATCTTTTCTCTTTGGTAGTGAAAGAGAAAAGAGGCCAAAAGCCCCTGGTTTTGTGAAGTTTCTATTTCTGCTCTGCAGAGTGTTGTTTGCATGGTGGGGCTGCTGAACAGCATGAACTACTAGGAGCCACTATGTTCAGGTACAACTTGTCTAAGGACTAGTGTACCATGGTTAGAAGTCATACATTAAGCTAAGCTAGACATTTCAATAGGATGAAGTGGTAAAAGAGCCAAGATTTCGTAGAGTTAGAGCCAAGGTTTTCCAAGTTTTACAGGTCATGTCACTGAACAAAGAAAAGGCAGCAGTCCAGCAATGATGAAGACGCTTCAAGACCACCCCGAGGGATGAAGTCAGGAGACCACTACCCAAACTTGAAGCCAAAAAGAAAGCTCCACCCAAGATTCCACCCAGTCATTAATATGGAAATTAGAGGGTGTTAACTGTGAACTTAAGACTATAAATGGCTTATTTTACTTAAACAAGTTAGGCAAGTTTTTGCCCACTATGAACTGGCTTGCCTCCAACGTTGACAATAAATACCTTTGCTGCTAAAAGTAAAAATTTTCTCTTAGCAGTTATTTTTGCGACGTTTTCGCTTATCAGTAGTGCAAATGTTAGAAGAGTAAATACTAAGAGTTCTTGGGAGCTCTGACTAATGCTATGGATACTTTTACTGGGAAAATTCCTACTTTTACTCAATTGCCTACTTTTGCTTCTGCTCTGTGCCACAAGTGTCAAATACATCAAATAGAAAAGGGCCCAAAGACTGGACTGAGTGTCTCTATCTGCCAAAGTGCTTCTGACATTCTGCAACATCTGTAATTTTCCTGGAGCAAACCTCACCAATATTACATAATCTGCTTCTGGAATTGGCTGAAAAGCACAGATGATGTCACCAGACCAGAACTCCAGATCACACATCCAGATTGGCATGTTGGCTCAGCATTTTGACAGCAGTGCAGAAAACTGGTGATTATTTTTGTCATTAAAAGAAATGCAGATGGTATATAGCTGGAGTACTGCTATCAAGTTCTAGCTTATAGCCCTTATAACATGTCAACCAGGAACCACCATATCACCACAGGGCTCAAAAATAATTTTTAATTTATATTATCACAAGTTGCATTCTGACCCCTAAAAACTTTTTTCCAAGGACTCCACAATCAGTTCATCTAGGAAAAAAGTTAATTTTACTGTAGCTAGTAGATAGAGGTCCGATTCAGCTCTTCTCAAAACTGGATGAAGAATGGGATTTTGCCATCAGAAAGTTGAAGGGATAGGACAAGCATTGGGCTGGCCCGCAATGGGAAAAGGAGGGTAAGGAACAGGCCTGACCAGAGAGTTGGGCTGAGCATCTTGAAGTGTGTTGCTGACAGTTTCTTGAGTAGAGGAGAAATGAAAAGTTTTCAACCATGGTGGATTGACACTGGTCAGAAGCCAAGCAACCTCACAGCATCTAACTCACCCTATCCTGTTCATTGGGATGGGGGACAAAACCGGAAGAATAAAAACCAGGAAACTCATAAGTCAAGATCAAGACAGTTTAATAGCGGAAAGAAAAATGAAATAAAGCAGCAATGCAAAGACAATAACCCACCAGCTCCCACAAGCAGACCAATGCCCAACCAGTCTCTGAGCAATGGCCGCCTTGGAAGAAAAAAACCTCCTCTCCTTCTTACCCTACCATAGCTGTTATTGCTGTACATGTTGTTATATGGTATAGGATATCCCTTTGGTCAATTCAGGACAGCTGTCCTGCTGTGTCACTTCCCAGCCACCAACCTACCATTTGGGAAAAAGCAAGCTGTGACACTGTGCAAACATTGTTTAGGCATAGCCAAAACACTAGTGGGTTATCAATACTGTTGTAGCCACAAATTCTAAACCAGCACCATACAGGCTGATATGAAGAAAGTTATCTCCTGCCCAGCCAGACTCAATACATCAACTTAGGCAAAACAAATTCCCCAACACTTCTAACTTTTAATTCTCCTAACTTTTAGCTTGAATAAAAAGAAAAGGAAGAAATTGATGTCTTCCTTGGTAATACAGTGACTAAAGCTGTTCTCTGAGCAAACAGGCAATTGGGGAATATTACCACACAATTCCTCAGATTGGCATAGCATATTGAAGTGCTAATCCATAATTTCCTGATTGCATTAAGAAATCATTCTTGAGCTTGGGTTTAGGTAGGAGAATGCTGCATATAAACAACTAAGGTAGTTTAATACGGTGCCCTCAAGAAAATATCACTCACTCCAACTGGGACAGTCAAGGACTGTTGGTGTACTGCCAAGCAACATCATTTATATATATAACTGCGTAAGATATGACATCTAGAATGCAGAAGGTCTGGTTTGGCATTCAGACCTTTGGACTGTATCTCATATAGAGCACAACAGTGTTGCTTTCCAGTCAGTGCAGTCACTTTATGGTTGTTCCTATGCTAAATTGCATAGTGTTGTACCATGAAAATTGGTCTTCAGTGCTTTGTACTAGTTGTCACTTATTAAACAAAGTATTTGAAACACCTTTATAAACCCTGCTAAAATCCAGTAGTTATGGATGTAGGATTACAGCTCTTCAGACCACAAATCCAGGATTCCTAGAATCATAGAATCATAGAATTGATTGGGTTGGAAAAGACCTCTGAGATCATCAAGTCCAACCCTTGGTCCAACTCCAGTCCATTTACCAGATCATGGCACTCAGTGCCACATCCAATCTGCATTTAAAAATCCCCAGGGATGGTGAATCCACCACCTCTCTGGGCAGCCCATTCCAATGCCTGATGACTCTCTCTGGAAAGAATTTTTTTCTAATATCCAACTTAAATTTCCCCTGGCGGAGCTTGAGCCCGTGCCCCCTTGTCCTATTGCTGAGTGCCTGGGAGAAGAGACCAACCCCTACCTGGCTACAACTTCCCTTCAGGTAGTTATAGACAGTGATGAGGTCACCTCTGAGCCTCCTCCAGGCTAAACAACCCCAGCTCCCTCAGCCTCTCCCCATAGGACTTATGCTCCAGTCCCTTCACCAGCCTTGTTGGTCTTCTCTGGACCCGCTCCAGCACCTCAATATCCTTCCTGAACTGAGCGGCCCAGAACTGAACACAATACTCAAGGTGTGGCCTCACCAACACAGAGTACAGGAGAAGGATCACTTCCCTGGTCCTGCTGGCCATGCTATTTTTTATACTGGACAGGATCCCATTGGCCTTCTTGGCCACCTGGGCACACTGTTGGCTCATGTTGAGCTTCCTGTCAATTAGTACCCCCAGGTCCCTTTCCGCCTGGCTGCTCTCCAGCCACTCTGTGCCCAGCCTGTAGTGCTGCATGGGGTGAAAGAAATGCTAGTGACTGTAGTTAACCAAGATGGTGGAGTTGGGGGAGGAGATGGGGCAGGGGGCAGAGGGAGAATAATTAAGTAGTGGAATCTTGTTTCATCAGGTAGGATAATTAAAAGTGAAGACAAGAAGTTCCTGTTCCACAGATTGCTCAATGGTGCAACATCACAGGCATAGGTGGAAGACGAAAAAATACAAAATTTCCACAAAGAGGGATACAGTTTCTGTGGGATACATACCATAAAGTCATCAGAGCACTGAGAAACTGAGAACAGACACAATAAGACTGAACTTCACAGACAAACCACTGCAAGATGACAGATCAAGGAGTTTTTGATAAGAAAGATCTGACAGTAAAACCAACCTTTCTTTTCTAGGGCAGCCAGCTCAAGGCAAGACAAAGGTAACATCACAGCTGCCCAGAAGGAAAATACTGAGGTTCCTCCTACATCGCCTGGTGAGAACTCAGGTACCCATGTTTGTAATCTCAGATCTGTTACAGTTTTACAGAGCAATCCTGGCCAAATCACCTCAGAGCAACAATGAAGTGACATAGGCTTCCCAGATCACTATGGGGAATTTTGCAATATGTAAAACATTTGAAATGTACAGAAGTCTCAAGTGCTTTGTGGCATTTGTCCCCAGCATGAGTGAGCTTCAACATAGTGGCAATTTTTGCTTCTCTCCTGGGCTGGAGATGGAAGGAGAATATCAGAACAGCTACTCTTCATATGACATTTTATAATGCAGTTCATTGCTCTGCTTGACTCTGGGGTAAGATTTGCTGAAGGTCTTGGAGACTGAGGTATGCCCAGAATCATTTGGAAAACATTTAAATCTTCTCTATAGGAGACATATAATAGGCAGCATAACAGACAGGGTAGTGCCATAGATCCTGGCTGGTCCCAGCGAGCACAGTTTTTTACACTGGGAAAACTACAAAGACCAGTTGTTTTTCTAGAAATGATGATGACATTGATTGCAGAAGGAGGCTGCTCAGTGCTCAGCGAGCAGGCAAGTATGTTCTTTCCAACTATCCCTGCCTCAGCAATAAAGGCTCCAAGTCTGCCTGAAGGAAACAAAAAGTTTCACTCCCCATGTATACAATATTTCAAATAGAGCATTAGTTTCCTCTCAGGCACTATAAAGGTTAAGAAAAACATTTTATGTTGAAAGAAAGTATCAAAGCATTCTTCAGTTCTTCATTTGTGCTGGTTTAGAGGTAAACCAGCAGGAGAAATGAACTCAACACAAGAGAGATTATGAGTCAGAGCCACAATTTAATAATAATAATACAGTAAATACCCTGACGAAAAGGGGAATTGCTGTCAACTCCCAAAACCCAGCAGTGTAACCCAGTGCCCTGGGGTACAAACCCAAAGGGGTTTGTTAGCCCTTGTGTGAGACCTAGTCACAAAGTCCAAAGCAAAAAGAAGTGAAAAAACCTGTTGGTACAGGTGATGGCTGTGGTCTGGTCCGGAGTGGTGGTCTCCTCCTGTCAAGGTCCTGCTGCTCCTCTGGGTCCGACAAAAGGGTTCCCCAGGTCTTCTTACCCACCCCCTTTTGTACCTTCAGGGAGCATCCAGTCCCTCCCGTGGGGCGGGGACTCACACAATGGGTGATTAACTCTGTGAGTCATGGGCTATTTTTGGACTGTTGATGGCCCATTAGCACCTACGCCCCCTCAGGCTGGGAGTGGAGGTGCTAACGACTCCCTGGGAAGCTGCTGCAAATGGGCCATTGACCTTGGGAATGAATAGATGGGGGTAGAATACACAGCTTTGATCACCCCCCCACAGTGACAACTGGTCCCACTTGCTGAACTAGGACATCATTCAAAGACAATGATGAAGGAAAAACCTTGGAAATGGAAAAAGGGCATCTCACCAGGTCAACTGAATAAAAGATCAGAAGGGGAAAAGCTATGTGTGCCACCTAGAACTCAATCTACATTCAAACTCAATTTATAGATGAATGAGTGATGGAGACCAGCTTAAGGCAAGCAAGCTCCAATCACCATCATTATTATTATATGAGAAAATACAATGACAGTAGAAAAGTACTCACTAAAAATACCACTTTCAGCCCAATTCTCCTTTTACAGTTGTCTTGTGTTGAGCTGGCAAAATGCCAACTGCCCAATACAGAGTTGGTCTCCCTCTCCCGCACTGATAAAAAAGGAGAAAGAAAAAAACCTCTAAGAGTTAAACTTAAACTAATTATATATATTTATACAGAAAAGAGAAAATTAAAAGAAGCCTATAATATAACACACACCTACACAAGTTAGAAATAACAAAAAATAACTCCCCACTCAATCCCAAACACAAATCCAACCATTCTAGCTACAAATCATTCAAGAGAACTCAATCCCCCAAGGGACAGACTCAAGCAGAGAGCAAGACTTAAGAGCAAACATTTGACTCTCCTAAGATACCATAGCAGTGAGGTGGTAGGGCCTGGTCCAGGAAAATAATACGATATGTCTTTCCCAGATGAGCAGCCATCAGGAACTGAACTAAGCCCCTCTTACACCTGCTATTATATTTGAGATGACATCAGAATATGGCATGGAATACCACTGGCCAGTAGAAGTCAGTGTCAGCTGGCCTGACCCAGCTCAGGTCAGCTGATTATCTCAGGCCTACTCTGAAAACTAAAGCCTAAATTTAGGCCCAGCTTAAACCATAACAACAGTAATTTTGTGTTTATACAATTTCAGTTTGTGAAAGATGCACTGAATTTCATGTCCACCTACAAAGAAAATAATATTTTATTTGAAGGGCGTGCTTGCATTTTAAGATCCAGGTATATCAATGCTGACCCAGCAGAAGAGAAAACTGATTTGCTCTTGCAAACATATTTAAACAAATTGAACTATTTCTTTATCTACTCTCTATCGTGATATTAGACTAAAAAATGCTATGCTTTGTCTTTAGCAAAAGCATAATCATTTACAAGTATATTTTAATTATAACTAATCTATTATTATGGACCTAAAAGGATCATAGAAAAATGTATCAGACTGTCTCAATCTGAAGAGATTAGAACAGAACATGCAGTGCAGGTGACTGATGCAAAATATTTCATGTAAGTGAAGCGTTGGTAATAGCAAAGTCAAGCCTGACACAGCTGGTAATAAAGACATGTCACAACAGAAGGGGTTCCAAATTTGAGGCAGCATTTCTTAGTGAAAACTGAACTTCTGGTCCCTGAGACTGGAAGACATGACAAGCCAACCCCTGAAATAGCCAGAATATTCCAGTACTGTTGCCAATAAGTACAGACCAAAACACCTTTTTTTACTTGTAAATCTAAAACACCTACCACCTAGTTCTCAACAAAAATTTCTCACTTGGAGTTTGCCATATCAATGCATCAGAGCTAACTGGCACCTGGCTTGGTACTCAGAATGGTTGCCTTTCCATTTACATATCAATGGTGCAACTGATTGTTTTAAACAGTTTAATTTACAGAGGCAGAGATACTGAAAAATTCTTTTATATAAACATACTTCCCCTCCAAACTGCACAACATGTTCAGTATTTAATATGGGCATTGCTCACAAAGCATTCATGACTGGTCCCAGAAACTCACATTGTGGGCTCATTGTAGCCACAAAGCCATCTGCTTCCTGGCCTGATGATTCTCAGGCCACAAGCAGCACTCTCCATGTTCTGATTCAAATATATAAATATTCACACCAGCATTCACAGATGGATATAAGTTGGCAGGAGTATCTAGAACACTTTCCTTCCTGGGAACTAAAGCTTTTTAGGAAATAAATCTGTGGTGATAAGAGAAAAGGATCCAGGAATTCTGTAAGGCAGTTGTATGTGAATGTATATTTGGAAACCTTCCTTTTTTTAAGTCATACTCACCCACCTTTAATCACAGTCATTCCACTTAAAAAATTAAAAACCTAGTCACAGGAAAACCTTTTCTTATTACATGCCTCTCTGTCACATCTGTCACTCCCAAGGTTTTTCCACGTAATAATTCTCAAACCATGCCAAGAAGAACAATTCTCAAACAAATTATAAAACCTACACACACAGAAAAAGTTAATCTATTGAAATTTTAAAAGGTTATAATGTCATAATAGGCCTGCACAGATCTAATAGATGTTGATGTTAAAAGTTGAGGTTACCCAAGGCCCCCAAGCCTGACGCCTATTTATATGTAGCAGTTGTCCATTGTATTTCACATCACTCTGGTTCTTCCATCATTTGTGTGTCAAATGCTGTTAACAAAACAGGTAATTAATATTTCCAAAGCTATTCACAGTTAGTATTATGGTTTTAATTAAAATAAATAATGCAGTAACAAAACTCAGCTGTCTGATTACCACTATCCCCACTTTTCTCTCTCTCTCTTTCTTTTTCTTTCTAAATGAAAAGGAAAACAGGGTAAGGACCTACTTTCAGCCTTGCCCTTGAAAATCAGGTGATGTTGCACAGTGTGTTTTGAATTCAGTTCACACTCACAGCGCACATGCACACAGCTGTTATCTCACTTTGAGAACGAAAAGATACTAAGATTAGAGTAGCAAATGCCCATGACCTAGAGAAATATCACTACTGACACAACAGGTCTCCTCTTGGTGTGTAGGCACATTCAGGAAGTCAAACAATTAGAGTCTGTTCCTCACACCTATTGTTGTATCGCACGGAAAACTTGAGGAACACTATTTTTAAAATTCCATGGCTTCAAGGTCAAAATGTACTTGCTCAAATTCTTAACAACTGATGGTTCTACTCTCTTGCAGGTACTCGGTGACTTTTCTGGTTTTCTTGTACATAAAAAAGACTCAGAAATGACAATGATATTGCATAAAACCATAACCAGATATACTATACTGAGCATGGTGGTTCACACATACTCTAAAACAAATTGAGGTTTCAGTTCCCAGGCAGGTCTGTACTCAGTAATAAGTTCCTGAGAAAATGAACTAGTAGCTAATGTAGCAGAAATTCAGGGAAGCCCTTTTCAAAGCTACATCCTTACCCTTCAGATCCATTTCTCTGTGCTTGGGGCCAAAAATATTTTAAAAATTAAATTTTAACAAGCAAAAGTGACCTTGCATTCCAGGAGGAAGACAATGAAGGGAAAGGAAGACACATCTATAGAAAGCACAAGGGTATGTTGAGCCAAATTTCATGATGGATCTTGTTTTCTCTAAACCTCAGTTTCTTCTAGACTTTGTTTATTAACAGCCTTACATCTAGCTGTTAATAAGGCAAAGAATATCTTTAAAATATTAAATGAACTACATAACTGTAGGTCTTCCAGTTTTCTCACAGAATTGCATATTTCATATTTTTCTTTAGGCTAAAGATCCTGTAAGGATAAAGTAAGGATAAGACAAGATTTTCCATTTCCATTAGAAACAGCTTCCTTTTATCATCCATGGTTGCTGACAAAAGGTGCTCACAAATGTATTTCAAAAGCACTCTACAGGTGGAAAAACTGGAGAGGAAAGAAATCCAAAGTGTGTTGTTGTATATAACTGCACAGTATGGGGCTGCTGAGAAGTGCTGGAGCTGGCGGTATGACTTTGAAGACCACCTGCAAACAACAACCTTCATTTCACGTACTGCTGTTTCAGATGCAAAGGATGGTACTTCAGGTGGCAACACTGTTTATGATGCCACTGAGGCAGAAAAGAGAGGACTGATAACATGAGCAAGATTTACATCAGGCATCGTTTGTATCATTCAAACTACCTGTACATCATTTGTGGTGGTTCAGACTACCAAAGGTGAGTTCAAAAAGCTAAAATTTTAAACTCCAAACCTTTTATGCTATACAGCAAGGTTATAGCAAGGTGTAATTCCTTCTCTTCCAAGAGGGAACTCAACTTTCATATGTCTTAGAAACCAATAAGGCAGAAGTGTTCGAAATAGATATTAGAGAAAAATGCACAAAGATAGTACAGAAGAGACAAAGAAGGGACAGATGGTTGTAAAGGGCAATCCTAGTCTCTCTATACAGAGGTGTTATTTGCTAGCAATAGTTTTATTAATGGCACTATCAATCTCTCTTTCAATATAATAGAGTATTTTTGCCACAATTTCTCACTCTCTCTGCTGAGCTGTATGAGGGGAAGCAACAGTGACTGGCATGCTAAATTTGGGTGTCACAGTGACATGCTTGGCACAAGATGAAATATCTGTTCTAGAAGCTGCAAGTGGAGCTGTGTTCACATCACCAGTTTCTAGCTGATGAAGCACACTAGGGCTGTGGGCAAGGCATCAAATCAAGCTGAATGTGCTCTGCTGGGCTTGCTCACTTAAGTCCCAGCAGGACCACTGGCCAAGGCCAGCAGCATTGGTAGCATCATGGGGATCCCGGAGCAAGGCTGGGAAGGACCAGGGGAGATAAGAAGGCAACAGTAAACATTTCACACAAAATAGTGGGGCACTGGCTTAAAGAGGGCAAATGTGAGCAGAGCAGAGGGCTGAGGCAGTCACAACTGTGAGTGTCATTCTGAAAGCTTTGGGAACCAGGAGTCTGTTCATTTATCCACTCGGTTGCTATCACCAGCAGAGCTGAACCAAGGGTAGCAACAGTGGGGAGTTTGGGCAGAAGTTTTCCAGTCTGGACACAGCCCATGGTTCTATTATGCCTCTCTATAATGAAGCATTTCACTGATGCCAAGACAGTTCAAAGAGCAGATACTCTGAAAACAATATTCTCTGCTGTGTTTTTCACCAAACTGCCTCACGAGCAAGACTCACTCACACTTAGTTATGTTGGCAGCCAGCACTACATTGTACCTAGTGAGACACATACAGTAACTGAATGTGACATGCCGTCATAACGACAGATCAAACTAGGACATTTCAGAAGATAAAGTGCTCCAATATGAGAGGCTTAAAGAGACACTAAAGAATTTATGGAGAACGAAATGCAACTTCAGGGAGGATGATGAAATTATCAGCCTCACCAAGAGCAAATACAGAGCCAAATGGCAGGATCGTATAATCTCATGCTACTGACAGACAGCCTTGCTGGGAGTCTCAATACATTTATATTCTTAACTGAAGCTGAGCTGAACTGATTTGGCCACATTAGTACCATCAGACTGACGCCTCAAGGGTTTTTTTCAAAATTATTAAATGGTCCAGATTTTATTTTGCACAAACTCCAGAAACACACAAAATTAGACTGTCCTGTTCCAGATTAAGAACTGTTGGAGGATGGGACGCTGACTCCTGCATGCCAACTAGAAAGAGTCATTTCAAGTACTGTCAACTAACTACCAGAGTCAGAGAGACAAAGGTGTACCTCTGTGATTCACCCTCCAGAAGCACTTAGAAGATCAACAACTGGATGTTATCCTAAAAACCAAAATAGACTGTTTTCTTTATGTAGCAAGTTCCCTGAACTTAATACAGGACAAAAGTCCTCTACCCGTAGAACGAGGGCAACCAACAGAGACTATTACAAATAGATAATGTATTTTAAATTACTCTTTCTGTATGTACTTTTTGTATTACTCCTAGACATAAATTCAGTTTGGAACCAGAATTTGCAGTTGCATTTGGCTTTAGTAAAAACACCAAAATGACTGTTAAATTTGCATTATGAATTTAGCTGAAATTTAGAATCAAAACTTGCATGTAACCCTAGTTCAAAATGTATCTAAAATCCTTCACAAAACTGACTGCTGGATTTGTACTCAAATGGCAGCAATTGATGATGAAGAAAGCAATTGGCCCCAAACTCGTATTTTGATGAATGAGACAAATTTTGGAGAGTCCTATGGAATCCCGGAGACCTGGAGATCTCTAAACAATGTAATTGTCCCACACTTTTCCACAGTTAGTCAGAGCAGTGATCCCATCTCTAAGAGTAAGTGAATTGGAAAAAGCAGTTGTTAATATCTCAGCTGTCATTGAAATCATCCAAAATCAGATCTCAGATGCCATTGCAGCTTCACAAGAAGAAGTCCATAGTTTGTCTAATGTGGTACTACAAAATTGAATGGCCCTCAATTTCTTACCAGCCTCACAGGGGAGCGTGTGTAAGGTCATCAACACTAGTTGCTGTTCTTACATAGACCAAAGTGGAAGAATTAATAAAGATTTGGCTGCAATTTGGAAACAAACTCAAACTCTAGATCAAGTAACTCTTGAAAATGTCTCCACAAACTTACTTCATGGTTACTGAATCTGGATAAAAGAACTGTATAGTTATGTTTATCGTTAGTGTTTTGCATAATAGCTAGCTGTAGGATTTAATACTATAGTTTATCTTTTTAGTGTAACGCTAAGTATAAGTAGCAGAAGCTGGACGAAATTTTTGAGTTTTGTCCATTTTAAAAAGGGGGACTAATGCCTCAAGGGTTTTCTGATTTTACATTTTTATAGATTTTAGAAGTACTTGTAACTGTACTGAAATGCAGATTTAGTAGGTTAATATTTCTAACAACTTAAGTTCAAGGTTTATGTATTGTAACCCCTATCCTGTATCATGCTTAAAATTCCATTAGTTATTTAGGCTTCTTTTGCTGAATAATATCTTACAAGCCTGCTCCATGAGATATAAGCATAGGCCAAAGACCACAAAGCCAGATCTCCAAGTATCTCTGCATGCTATGAGGAAAAGAAAGATGAGGAAGAAGGGGGTCCCACTCTCCTCCAGACTCAAATTCTGACGGAGTGTTTTGAGGATGGGACAGGGCTGGACTGAGGAGATGTATAAAGAAGGAATTGGGTGAACAATATTATAAAAACCATAGAAACCAGAGTTCAAGAGGTGTGTCATCATGAATTCCTGGAGGCCATAAGCCTAGACATTAAAGAATCTACCTTTTTATCTTATCCTACACTAACTTGGCTCAGAGTCCAGTTTTCTGTGGTCTCTCAAGAAAAAATAATTCAGAAATAACTTTTAAAGTGCTTGATTTTTTTAAATTAAGAATGATTATTAAGCGTAATTAGTGAGTAGGAGCTGGCAGAAGTTTTTCATCAGAACATTCTTTATTCTTTTCAATATAGATATATTTTTAAATGATTTTAGTTTCCTTTAATGTTTTCTAATTTTCACATACAAAAAAATGGAAGGATTTTAAAGAGAAAAAAATGGTCTTCAGTGAAAGTCCAAAAATACTTTATTGATTAAATAAAACTCTCCACTCCCTTCCTCACCATCACACACTGCATTGCCCTCCTACTACAAAGATCAAGAGTCTGATTCAGTGATGGCTACTTGAGTTTAATGAGAACTGAAAGCACTCAGTTCTCTGTGGAAACGAGTCAATGCCTCACAGTGGAAGTCTTTAAGATGTGGAGTAGAGGGGTGCCTTTATTCCAGCTTGCTACCTGCAGGCAGAGGATGTATCACTAGCAGTGCTGGACAACTGCTGTCTATTTGCTGCATGAGGAGCAATGGCATGAACGGATCTCTGGCTTGAACTGGGCAACGGGGTACTTTTTGATATGTAAGACTGACCTGGTATGGCTCAGCCACCAACCAAATCAAACCCCTGCCAATCTCCTTGGCTTGGTGCTGGCAAATGCACCCTGTGCTTTTGGCATGAGTAAATGCTCCCCTGCAAATCAGCAGAATCAGCTTCAGTTCCCTCCCCACAGAAGACTTCCTATGAGATCCTGAGAAAGTCGCATAAGGACAGAGTTTTAAATGTACTTCATTTTTCAATTTTAATGCTTTTAAGTGATACTGACTGCACTTGTGAGTATCAATGTGTTAAGGATACTGCTTATACCGGCAGTGTAAAGAAACACATAATGTGTGACAAAGACAAATGCATACAAGTTGTGAGGTGTTCAAATAATACACAATGTGGGACATAGGAACCACACACAGATTCTGCTCTGTAATTCAGATCTTTGCCACAGAACAACTATAGCATTTTGATTTAAAAATAAAAAAAAAAATATCTCCTAAGTATGTAAACATCCATAGCTACTACCTACAGGTTTGTACCTTCTGTTTGGGGTTCCTTCTCCTCTGCAATAACCTGAGCCTCACACATTGCCCACATCATACCTGCTAGGCAAGAAATGCCATATGCTGTATCTGTGGATACTGGGAGACACACTGGCAGGGCAGTGTGTATGTGCTAAATTACTAGTTAGCGGATGCAATTGCCAAGTTTTCCTCTCATTTCCCACAGTCTGGGCAGCATTTGGATAGCTTTTCTCTTCCCTGATGCCAGTTTATAATTACTTAATTATCCTTAAGACAATTTCAAATTTGCCTGAAATGGGGACAAAAGGCAACAGTGGCCTAAATCATCCAACAAGGAGCACTAGATGGCATCCATTGGTATGTCTGATATAAAAACACACTGCATGACATTTTGAAAGCTATGCAGACCAGAAAAGAGGAAACGAAAGGCACCAGCCCATCCTAATCCATATAAACAGAAGCCCATGGAGGGTTGGTTTCTATATGCCAGAATCTCAAGTCTGTATGCCAAAGTCTCAAGAAAATCTGCCTCTTCAACATGCACAATGTTACAGCACAGCCAGCTATGACAAGAATAAAATCAGCGTACAAAAATAAAACACTGTATTTGGAGAGAAACCCAAGGTATTACTGGAAATGAACTATGCCTCCATTTTCAGTCTCAATGTCACAGGTGCTTCAAAACAGCTTAGATATTAATTTAGGGAGGAGATACATATATATCTGTTGGGACTACAGACTCTCCTCTCACACTAGTGCACAGCAGTAAGATGGATGAAGAGGGACAGGTGAGGATAAAGGAAAACTGCTTAGTCCTTCCATGGTCCACTCTGTGTCTTCCTTGAAGTTACTGAGAGCCTGAACCCAGCACTGACAGGAAATAGAGGGCATCAAGGTAGAATACATGCAAAAAGGATAATTGCTGAGTGGACACCAGTAGTAGATACTCATAAAGCATATAGAGCACAAGGCCTTATGTTAGTCTTTCATTAGGAAAATCAGAGGCTTGGAAGAAGCCTAAGGAGGACACTGTGAATTTTGAGTTGGCATAGTTTACCTCTCCCTTACAAGGAGGATTGCTTCAGCCCCTGTAGAAGAACAGAGCTAGCCATCAACTGAATGCCTCCATTCTCCTCTACTGTCTTTGGGGCTGTGACGTCCTCTCTTAAAGGGAAAACGACTGAGTAGCTCCCCCTAAAGCTTGCTCAATGCTCACCTGGAGCCTGAGCTTATACTGGCCTCCTGCATAGTGACACGGTCCCATTGAATTCAGGGAAGTTGTAGCATGTAAGGCTCCCACTGGGCCAAGGCTGCTTGGCTCTTTGCAGGAGGCAGTCCAGCTTCCACAGCCCAACTTCTATTTGAGGATGACAACAAAAATCCAACGGCTCATGCCCAGGCACAGCTGCAGCAGCAGGGCCCCTTTTACTGAACTTGTTTCTGATATGCCAAGCCCGGCTGAACCTGTGGAAATCAGATTTACAAAAGGAGCTGCAACCATTAGCTCCCTCTTTTATGATTTTCAGCATTATTATGCTGTTTGCCAACTTCACTTTAAATGACCAGACTATAGGCTGGGAGAAATGAGACTTAGCAAAAAAACACATATACACACTGACACACAAAGTGTGACAAACCCCAATGGCAAGGTTGTGTTAATAGCTTGTTATTTAGTGATATAAAATCACTGCTAAGATAATACAAGCAGCCTAAACCTTTGACTGAGACAACAGATGCACTCAAGAAAAGCCCCTTTCACATCATTCCAAATGGCAGTTAAATGCACACAGGACACAAAATAAACTCAAAGAAAACAACTACCTTTCTCCTAGGAAAAAAATATGCCCATTTCGCTCACATATGATAACAGAGAGGGGGTAAAGCACTCTTCTCACAGAGAAAAAAGGCAGAAGTGGTATTTGGAAAAGCTTCACTTTAAATTGGAATTCTAAAAGTGGCTCTTGGAAGAAGCTGTTCTTTGTCCCTCTCTCACAGGAGAGTCTACTACTTTCAGTCTAAATCTTAACCAGGAAATCAGGAAGCACAGCAGCAAAAGTAAGACTGAATACATGCACCTAAAAGTCCTGTTCCACATTTGAAAGATGAACAGACTGAGGTTATAGTCACGTGCTACCTGATACGATTGCACCTGTGCAGTTATCTAACATGGACACAGATTTAATACTCCAAAGACATATAACAGACCCCTGTGCATATGGAAATAGAGTCTGTGTGGAGGATGTAGAGTCCACTGAGGAAGTTAATGTCCAACATAGCTTATTATTTCAAGCACCGAATTGTGTTTATGTGGTCCTAACCGCATGAAGACCTGGTGCAGATGAGGAAATGGTATGGTCATGTCCATGTGCAAATACATTTGTGAACACATGGAACACAGCACAGTCATGCTATGTTGCTCTGCCTGGAGCCAGTTCAGGCTCAGAGCTGGTTCTGAGCTGATTCCATGCAGCTGTTCCTACAACTCTCTCCAGAGCACTCCTCAGTACACACAGGGTGGAATGCCACATGTGCAGCCCCATCTCTGTGTAACTATTCTGATTACGGTTGCAAGCTACCTCCAGGCATTTTGCATGTGAGCCTTTCCGGATGGGAGCACACTGAATAGTACAAAGACATCAGAGCTGGTTTACATGAGCCCCTCTTCATTCAGAAACAAGAATATCAAAGGTTCCATAATCCAGAATATCTTTGCTCTCGTTCCTATATACAATGACAACCATGCAGGAGACATGTAAATGCCATTAATCCATGCATATCCATGCTAACAGCACAGCTGAAGAGGCACAAGGGATGCTATCAGAGGAGCTGTGTTAATTTACATCATCTAAGGATCATTATCCAAGGGAATACACTAGAGCAGGGGTGGCAAAGATGATTGCAGTCACAATCAATCTGCTCCTACTGAGCCAAAAATACAATTTCTGATTTAGCAGGGCCAAAAAACAACTGACAAACTTACACCCCTGTTTACAAGAGCTTTGTTCTGTAACCTAGGGAGAGAGACAGACCCGCACGCACTACAGTTCACACTATGCCTGCTGATTATCTTGGATGACTATATATTTATATAAATAATTTACTTGTGTATCCTACCAAGAAGACACCTGAGCCCTACGCCATCTGCTAATGCTGACTTTAATGATCTATGTCCAGCACATGGGCACCACCATTCCCATTCTGCTCCCCCAGTCCACAAATAAGTCTCTTGCCCATCTGTGCAGAAGGACAGATTAAATGATCAAGGACTAACAATGGCAACGCCCAGGATGAAGCGACTTATCAGTCTGAACCTAGTTCCTGTGGGATGTAACAGGCTTCCTCAGGGCAAGCACTCTGCAGATGTGGCCTCACTACAGAGACGTACTGTCCTTGGTCTCTAGTGCAGGTGGATGAACTATTTGTACTAAACAGCTGGTACAGTCAACTTAGACTCTCTTTCTGATCCTTGAAATGTAAAAGGTCTGGGTGGATGAGTTTAAACTCATTTGTGGATGAGTTTATCATTCAACAGGTTTCAGTGGGCAAAAAATGTATTTTGATTCCTGAAGCTGTTGGGATGTTTTCCTGAGACTTTAGAGCTCAGCCATGAAAACATAACAACAATTCTGTACCTTTTGTAAGGGATGAACCTGAGCCTCAGAAAAACCCTCAACTCTGAAAGCTTTAAAAACTTTCAAATTAGGCTGAAATCTAACCTTGTAACAGGTGTGTATTTAGACCAGGTGCTTTTTAATCTATCACAGTAACAGATGTTTTTGTCTGATATGTTTGTATTTTCTCATAGTATCAGGATAGACACTGTAAGCTTTGAATACAAATGTTGAGATTTTATTTCCATCAGAAATATGACAGCTGCATCGTACTCATTTCCTGACATATAATTTTAAAGAAAAACTATTACAATTGATATACTTAAAGTTTGTGAAAATGTTGCTTGATTCCATCTGAAAAGCTTATGTTTCTTGCTACTGTATGTCCCAACAACTCTGTATAACACAGCTCAGTACTCCAAGAATGGTGCTTTAATTTTCATAACACATTACTATCTATTGAGACATTTGTGCCACACTGTACTTTATTATCTCAGACTTTAAATACTACAGCATTCCCTAAGGGCCCATTTGTTTAGCTATGCCTGTCAGTACCCTTTCCTCACACATTTTGTCCCATTAAAGCCTGTTGGTTTAATTTTATGGATAAAAGTTTGCAAGATGAAGCTAGATTACTAAAGCGATGACAACCCGCACATGGAGAGCTCAGAATATTTACAAAATAGTCCAAGCTGAACATAATTGCAGTGAAATGCTTATCACTGCTGGAACAGAAGAGTGCACTGCTATTGCTAATTCTCCCTGTTCTATAGCTAAACAATTTTACTCTCCAGGACAGAGAGTAACGAAATATTTACCAGCACAACATGCATGCACTAAATACACAACAGAGCTGCAAGTACACCACATGCAAAGATACTAAATGTCAACAGTGCAGCCTGGAGCAGGTGCTTGCATTCAAAACCAAACACACTGATAACCTTTCTGCTACATGTATTTGGCAGAAAGCTCAATGTTCAAATATGAGCTGCTCTGTAGCCTCAAGAATGGCTCCTCTAAACATTAACTAACATCAGGGATGTAGAAAAATGTAAACTGCTTCCTTAA
Source organism: Sakesphorus luctuosus (assembly GCA_013396695.1). Lineage (NCBI taxonomy): Eukaryota > Metazoa > Chordata > Aves > Passeriformes > Thamnophilidae > Sakesphorus > Sakesphorus luctuosus. The sequence continues at coordinate 116,878 of VWZD01003268.1, forward strand.
CCACTTTAGGAAGATACTGCTTGCCCTTTGGAAATAGTGTGCATATAAAAGAAAAAACCCCACCTTTTTAAGATTAAAAAGTAGGAAGGTTCAGGAAAGAAGTACTACCTAATGGTTGAAAACAGAAAAATCCCAGTATCTTCAGTTTTATGTGTCAACACCAGCAATCATGAAATACCTGCTTTTTGCATATTCCTGGCTGTATTCCCTAACTTTGGTTTGCTCATGAGTTCTTGATCACTTGACAAAGGCAAATACCTTTTTCATTTGCTAATGTTTCCCCTTCCCTATATCCTGTATTTGCTAACCACCTCTCAGTTTGTTGGCAAACATTAGCAAAATCCAACCAAGTCAGACAGCTCTATGCCCAGCCTCTCAGAGAAGGTCTTGCCCTGCATTTCTGGAATATTTTATTCCAGACAAATAATAAAATAACAAAAATAACAAAATAACAAAAATAACATTTTTGCCATGTACTGTATCAGTCAGAAGATATGATTCAGTTCTCTCTAACAGATGACAGGATTTTTCCTCTTTTAAATTCTTGTATCTCATCCTACCTCACTATTCTCATGAATGATGTCTTCACATAGTCCTTTACTAAACTTTTCTAGATGTACTTCTGGACCTGTCATTAGGTTCAACAGCAGTAGAGCCAAGTTTTCCTTCTCCTGACCAAAATTTCTTGTAGCACAGATAAAGAAGAAAACTGATTCAGATTCCTATCAGATGTCATTTCTATTGTGATCAGCAGGAAGGTTTATTAGCATTCACAATCCTGGTATACAAGTAACACCACAGTTAATAATCAGTACTACACGTGGCTTACCCTTGACGCTTTACAAAACTTGACTCAACATATCTTCACTCACAATGCTCTCAGTGCGATTACGTGACCTCTGATACCACACAACAAAATTAATATTAATCACAGTTTATTTACCCATATACCTGAAATACATGGGAGGTGCCATTTCAGTTAAAAATCACACATAATCTTTCTTCCCTCTGCTTCACTGACAGGTGGTGGAAGACAGCGCCTTATTGGTGGGGTCCAGACTACAGGCTTTCCTGTGGGCATGACTGGAAAACCCAGTTAGGCAGAGAGAATGTGAAATAGCAATGCAACTTTCTCCTTAGAGTGTGTATCAATAAACACTGCTTCAGACTCTCATGGGGATATGTGACTTCACTGTGCCTGAGAGATAAGGCATCCATACACAATTTACAACAACAAGGTAGAAGCTTGGGAAATTTTCTAATGGAGCAGTAAGCCTCTACTTCATCAGTGTGTGACCTGCTGGTGCTAGGAACATCTGTTGAAGAACATTTGGGAAATATATTTGAAAAGCAGATCCTCAACCTAGAGACACATTCACCGAGTGAAGAGTTCAGATTTCAGTGCTTAAACTGACTGCTCCAAAGACACTACACTCCAAGATCCCTCTAGACGTGGAACAAAATGGGGCTTTTTCAGCTAACCTAAGGACAGACAGGATTGTACGGCTGTGTGTGCTACTTATGGGTTTCTGCCCTGAACCCTCTACACAGTTTAGAATAAGATCTTTTTCAATACTGATAACTATTTCAACTCATTTTATAAGCTAAAAGGCTCTCAGAGCCCTGGGCAGCTGAAGTAATAATAAATTATATTAAGCATTAATATTCCAAGAATATAAAATAGTTAAGAACTATGGTCACCTTTTTGTTTCCAGTTTTCAACAAAGAACAATAGACCGTTTTCTCACTTGGCAGTCATGAGTTACAACTCCTTAGTCATAGAGGAAAACCCAATCCACTACATTTGAAGGGACTGGAGCACAAGTCCGGTGGGGAGAGGCTGAGGGAGCTGGGATTGTTTAGCCTGGAGAAGAGGAGGCTCAGAGGTGACCTCATCACTGTCTATAACTACCTGAAGGGAAGTTCTAGCCAGGTAGGGGTTGGTCTCTTCTCCCAGGCACTCAGCAATAGGACAAAGGGGCACGGGCTCAAGCTCCACCAGGGGAAATTTAAGTTGGATACCAGGAAACAATTCTTTCCAGAGAGAGTAATCAGGCATTGGAATGGGCTGCCCAGAGAGGTGGTGGATTCACCATCCCTGAAGGTTTTTAAACTGAGATTGGACGTGGCACTGAGAGCCATGATCTAGTAAACAGACTGGAGTTGGACCAAGGGTTGGACTTGAAGATCTCAGAGGTCTTTTCCAACCCAATCAATTCTATGAGTCTATTCTATGATTTTCTTGATGATTCAGGCAGACCTCCATATATTTTGCTTCACTTAAATATTTTGAGTGATGATGAGATTCATTTCAATTTATAGTTTCTTCCTCCCCTCCCAACAAGGTTCTAAAACTGGTGTTAAGGCTAAAAATCATGACAATTCATAAATCCGACTTCTTCCTACTTGTTAAATAGCTCCTATGTGACTGTCTTGTTTTTTCTAGAGTCATCATCTTTCACTGCTTTTGCATCCAATAAGTTCCCCCAATCATACATCTACTGCTGTCCCTGCTATATCTTCTATCAGTTTGTCATCCCTCCCATACATAATATGCTAGTCTCCACTTTTTCCATCCAGTGCCTAGTGACCCAGCATGTGCTTTATTTGTGGTTTAAAAACAAACAAACAAACAAACACACCCCCCCCCCAAAAAAAAACCCCATTTCCCTCTGAATAAGGGAGAGTCAGAAGGTGCTGCAGATGAGGGATATACAGCCAAAATAATGGGAATGTATTTCCCCAGTATCTTGAAACACACAAGAAAAAAAGCCTGTACTGCAATGAAGCCTCCATTACCACCCTCCACTGTGGAATGCTGCCTTCTGGAGGCTACAGACCACTGTGCCATAGGACATAGGGAAAGAGCATGCCAAGCTCAGCAGATCAGCAACTACGCAGAGTAAAACAGATTTTCTCTTTTCAGTCTGTCATCAACTTGCTTTCCAGCCCCAAAGCACTCAGCTTTTATGTTTTAGCACACACTTTTTTGTAAAGCAAGTAAAGCAGTACCTTTCTGAAATGCTTTGGGTAGGAAATATTTGGTAAGTCTTGTCTAGAAGCCACACAACTAATCAGAAGCCCTTCCTTTTGACTTTGGACAATCAGATTGTACACTTTGGTGTGCAAAATCATTGGTCTACTAAAACCCTCTACAGCTACATGTACACTGAGGTAGCAATCAATGGTGACTTGCAGGAAAGTATGGTTTTGTTTTGTGTACTCTGCAAATACAGCAGTGACCAGATCTATACAGACAGTTTGAGAAAAGTTTAGGGCTCAAACTCTCTCTTAGAGCTTCTACTGCTTCCAGAGATCCTCATAAGTTTATTTTCATGTGTTTTGTGAAATGTTACACGAATCAGAAGAATATAAGGGTCATGATTTTTGGTGAATTCACAGAATAAATATGCTTTTATTTTCAGAATAGACAATTCAGTCATCTGTCCCATTAAATATTCCCCTCTGAATTCAGTTAATATCAAGAGTTTTTTGCTCCCAAAATCCACTTTTTTCATTCTCATCCTTCCTTCCCTCAGGCACAATGGATTCCTGCTTAGTATGGTGTTGTAGTTTGGAATTACTATGTAAATTCTCTCCCCTGCCACTAACTGTCCATGCCAGTAGTTAACAAAAAAAGTAGTTAATTGCTGATCACTTGGGTGGGGGCAGGTTGTCTCTTTTGGTTTTGGGGACTACACACAGCTGGGGGTGGGGTGTGGGTGTGCTGGGTTGAGGGGAAGCCGTCTGTTGGCTTCCAGCTGCCTCCCCCGACGGGCT
>VWZD01003269.1:0-17210 GCA_013396695.1 Sakesphorus luctuosus
GAGCTTTACAGATTTGTTACATTTGGGAGCCACATAACTCCAAGGCAATTCAGCCTTATGTTAAAGTATTTTATCTCTTTGCACTATCTGTCATAAGGTAGAATTCCATAAAGGAAGGTGTGCAATTCCCAGGGATTTCAAGGGCACTCAGGGTTCTAAGGAACTTAAGGCATTTGGGTCTTATTTTGTAAAACATTTAGGGATGAACTTTAACATTCTGCTGAACCAACACCTAAAGTCCCACTTTTTCCTTTTTTTTTTTTTTTTTTTTACCACTTAATAGTCGAAGCAAAGGATGAATAAGGTAATTCAACTTTAAGCAAGATTTTGTCAAATAAGGACAGTACAGAAGGAGACTGAGCTCCTGTAATAGTGGTCACTTAAGTATCAAAATTTAGGTAGGATGAATTTTCATTAATGTCAAGCAATATGGATCTACTGAGTTTGCTGTACTTTTAAGTAACCACTTCATCAACAAAAATATGGAATTTTGGTTTGGAAGAAGCAAGTAATGGATCCTCTCCCTTTTTTATTTTTCATACAAAAAAAAAAAACTATTGTTCTAAGTAAGGAAGCAAAAGAGCAGCAAAAATCACTTACAAATATTGACTGCCATAATGAAAAACTTCAGTTGGAGGAATTTCTTTCTAGAATAATTTTTCTTCAAGCAAATTGAATACTAGTAGATATTTGCTTTGAATACTTTTTGGCTAAGTGATATTTTATTTAACACATTCATTTATCCTCTACAATTTCATCAGCCTACACAGTAATAAATACCGGATTATTTTTCATCTCCGTAGTATACTTGTAATTATACCTATATTGCTAACAATATAGGTTTTCAGTGCAGCCTCCAAAGAAGAACCTTGGCAGTTTACCTAGGAAAATCAGTTTATGTGGCTCTTGACAATAGTCTCACTTATTTAAAAATTAGTCTTTCATTGAAAAGTTTAATTCCTGTAAACAACAGGTATTAAGTATATTTCAATTAATTTAAATGGTGGTATGGCAAAGACTGCAGACATATTGGAATGCTATGAAATAAATATTAAAGTTTACTGTCTTTTGAGAATAAGAAATCCAAGAAGCTTTTATAAAAAATTTAAATGGTCACTATTAAGTTCAAAACATAACATTACACTCAGCAAAGGTTTTATCTTCCAGTACTTGAATTTTAATGAAGTCATTGTGGTACTATTAATATCAATATTTATTTAGCTACACTTTTAAGGAAATATATAAAAAATTAATTTAAAGGAGTAATGTTTCTATATTTCTCATGATCATAGGTGTAGCGGGAAAACCGTGGGGTTATTCAAATGTTGGTTTATCGGCCTCTTCTAGGCTAGGACGACCAGAGACAGGACATTCTCCTCTTAGAGGTATCGTCAACTGCTCCTTTATTATTTACATAGCATACACACTTAACAATAGTACAGCAATTTAATTGGCTAACAACTAGGGTGGATATCCAACTCCATACCCCTGGATTGGTCATCTTATTAAAACTATATTCTCTTATCTGTTTCTAGTAGAAACGGCTGCATTCTTTCTTATTATTTACTGTTCATCTTGCTACTGTTCTAAAACACAGGGGCACTGTTTTCCCCTTTCTCCCTGGCCTGGGCTGTGCATATAGGCTTCTAGTAACACATTATGGCCTGTGTTACTGAAATATTTTCCTACACATAGGCTTTTAAATGATCTCATGGATTGCTGAATACAGCTTCTTTCTGTTGCATATACCCCTATCCAAAATTTGTCAGGCCTTACATAACAAGGAATTAGATTTCCAGTTGTTGCTGCGCAAGGATATACTGGAATTTTACTTACACATCACTGACAAACCATCTCCTAAAATTCCAGACTAAATTTATTCATGATCAGTGACAAATGCTTGTTCTCATTCAACACCACCCTTTAGCTTAACATCTTCCTCTCTCCCCAGTGTTTATTCCCCTGATGTCTCTGTAATTTAACTATAATTCTTCTCCTAATCTTAATTTTGGTAGGCTAAGTAAATTAAATTCATTTGCTCTCCTTTTATACAATAAAATGCTCCTCATCCTCTTGATTGCGTTGAGCCATTTTTGCATCACCTCATTTAAAAATTAACCTTTTTAGATTATGAATGACCAGAAGCACACACAGGACTCTAGATGAAGACTTATGAGTGCAGTGCCTTGCACTACAGTATTTAATAGAAATATACGTTCTTAAACAATTATTTCATCTAATAACTTTCAGAGGCATCGCATTGGTTGTGTCTCAGATTAATTATTATACCACATCTTTGTCTGATTTTTTAATTTCCTGCTGACAAAGTCTCAGTTTACAGCAGAACATCTTCATTTTAGGTGTCTTAGTGCAGTGTTCACCATCTTTAAGTTTCATGATATTGTCACTGCTCCAGTTCTCAAGAACGGCAATATTCCTGTTGTTTTATATACAAAAGGTGCTTCCAAATTACCCAACAACAAATTTCTTCACAGTTTTTCTGCATCCTGTACTAAATTCTTACTGAAAAAATTATGTAAGGTTATTCACAAGGATATTCTTAAGAAACATCATTCTTAACATTTCAGGTCTGTATTTCTCCAGATTGATCTCACTAATTTTTTCATCTCTTTACCAATTTTATGATAATTTAATCAATCCTCATTTTTCTACCTTGAGATATGAAAACTCATATAGCACCAATAAAATGTATTGCTGATAATGTTTGCTGTATTTGCTTGTTCTAGAGACTCAGCTGATATATATATTGAAATATAGATATATAAATTTGATTATTTGGGGATTAGTTATATTTATAAATAAATGCAGTATTTTATCTTTCCAGATATTTGATTATTCTTTTCTACCTAATGTAATCTAAATCTTATAGAGAATAGCCTAATGCAATTGCCTGCATTGCTTTCCCTGACTTCTTAAGCATTTGCAATTCTTCAGACATATGATAATGCTCCAGATTTAAAAATTATTCTATTCAAACTGCTTTTCATTTCAAATGTCAGTTGTGTCAGAATAGTCAGTAAGATATAATTCGCTTTTCCAGAGAAAACTGAATTTAAGTGCATTGCACTTTAGTTTTATTTCCATGTTAGCATTGGTAATTTTCATTTCTATACATTTATTCCTCTTAACCCTATTGTCTTTTCTTCCCACATCTAACATCAACTCCTTGGTAAGAACTGGGCCATATTTCAGCTAGGGATAAATGGACACTGATTTCCAGATTACATACCATCTACCAGATACAAGTCATCCAAATCATAACAAAAAGGAAATTGCATTATTGAAAACTGGAGAATCCTGAAGCACTTAGGGCACCAACCTGAAGGAGAACATGACAAAAGGAAGAAAACAGCCAGAAGGAATGAGTGAAGAAGCACACATATGGGAAAGATGAAAATGTTTTAGCTGACGTGAAGAAAAAGACAGACATTTGTTTGGCTTACACAATGAGGGGACATTTTCAGACATTAAGAGAAATCTTGCAAAGATCTGTTTCTAGATTTGACCTTGGCTTATTGTAGAAAATAGGTTTATTGTAATGAGTACTCACTTTAGATGAGACATTTTAAAAGCAAGGAGCAGAAACAGAATCAAACAAATTACTCAGAAAGAAAACATAATGTCCTTATTAGCATCTAGTAACAACAACACATGTAAATTACTATCAGATTTTACTTTAAGTCTTAACAATGTCTGACATGTTGCATCCTCCGAATAATAGCTTGAAAAATTATCTGTTTTTTAAATATTTATCCTGAGGTGGTTTTATTTCAGAAGTTAAATGGTTATCATACACTGCAGTTGTATTGTTTGCCTCCTTTGTGTTTCTTTTCCTGGTAATATTTTTGTGCTTCAAGCATTACCAAGTGTATTTTGTACAGTATGTTCTTTGTCATAGTTTACCAGTTACAGGACTTTTTGTCTAATTGTCAAATAACAACCATTCAGTTTTATAGATTTTCACAGAGTGTTTGTACCTGGGCTAGTTCCCTACAAAGAATGCAAATAGCATTCTGGAGCTGCATTTTCATGACACATCCGAGATACTTTGTTTAGGACAAAACAGATTTTTTTAATATATCTTCCTATTGCCTATACATCCTATAGGAGTAATTTGGTCCCATATTTTCAACACCCCTGTGTAAGTATGTATGTACAAAGTTTTCATGTGAACTAGGTGACTAATTTTTTTGTTTACTGTAAATGGAGATTTACTCAGGAATACAGTCTCAATGGTGTTGGGTTGCAAAACTCTAGGTATTCTCTTTAAAATCAACCAAATGACTTTTGCTCATGCTTTAGGCTGACTTGCATAGATATTTATAATCTAATGAAGAAACTAGCCATAAATAACTGTTGGTCATGTAAATCCAATGAAGTGCCTTCACGCAGAATTGCACCATTCTTTTGTTTAATGTAGTAATGCTGAGTCATGTTCATGTCACCTTGTTGCAGAAAGAACAAGATGGAAGCAGAAAATTAAGTGCTATCAGCAGGGTAAAGTGCATGCAATGCCCATGACAAACTCTTAGTGTCTGGGTTAAGCCTGAACAGCAAGGTCTGATATTTATTTTTATATAAATATAAACAAATGAACATGAATATGAATAAACAAATATGAACTGTATACCTGTTTTGACAGAAATAAAGCCTACAGAATCGTGGAATCACAGAATGGTNATCAAAGAGATTCACTCATTTGAGATTTATTTATTTGAAACTGATTTATTCAAGAGGTTTTTCTCCCACCTAGAATACCTAGAATTCTACTCTCCACAGCATGGATTTCCCATGTAAATACCTATTTTAATACTTTTGATCCTGATACAACTAAACTCTAAATCTCTGATTTTGTCTTGGTTCCTGAAAAAGATATTTTCAAACACTGGGTCTTTAAAAATGGACCAGACTGTCTTAGCCTAAAGTTGTATGTGTGCTTTTTAAAGATAAATATAAGGTTCAGATGAGAAGTAAATAACAATGAACCCTTCCAGAAATAACAGCCAAAGCAATATTACAAGAGTATAACTGAAGATCCTTGACTTGAAGACGTTTTAGAGTGTGTGGGGTGGTGGTCTTTGCTTTGTTTTGTTTTCAAGAATAAGAAGCATTCCAGTAGGACAAAGTAATTTTATAGCAGCCAAACAGAAATTCTCACAAAGAGCCATGGAATTATAACCTGTATGGGGATTAAATAAGGATTGCATCTAGCCCTATTTGAGACAGAAACCTTGACTTTTAAATTAATACAAAAATAGATGATGCTATACTATATGATGTATGGGAGAAACTGAGAATTAAACAGTGTCTTGGAAGATGGGATTAATAAAAATAATATGTATTCAATATGAAAAGTATATTATATATTAAAAAGTCATTTACTTTCTTTTCTTTGGATAGAAGTACATTTATTAATTATTTAGAAATGAGATACTATTTTTGAAATAAACATGGAACAGAACATGTTTATGCTGAAAATAATTTTGTTGTTAAAAAAAAAAAAAATCCTAAAAGCTCCTAGAACTAATTTCTCAAGGATCATGACATACTATTTTATCAGTTCCTTGGGAATTGAGAAAAAAAGAACAAAACAATGAAAATTTACTCTGATACTTCCTGGTCTAAGAAGAGACATTTTAAAATATAAGCAAAATACACTTTGAACAGGGCTGAGCACTTCCAACAAAAATTGCACCATTACATCACTGACATAAAGACAAGTCCTGAATGTCCCGGTTGCGGCACTCATGGGCCACAGCGTATTTCCAGAATAGAAAAGTTGGGGGTTTTCCCAGAAGTAGTAAGTTGTCAAAAGAACATTAGTGAAGAACAGCTAAATGTATACAGTGCCTAAATGGCAGGCAGACAACTCTGAAGCCTTTCAGAAATTTACAGAATATTTTATTTGGAAAAACAGTAACATTTTACCAGACTGTATAAAAAGGTAAATAATAAACTAGGGAGATATACAGATGAGGAAGCTAAAGTTCTGCAAGTCTCACATGATTATCAGGTTGTTTCTCTGTGCTTTGCCTTTAGCTAATATAAGTTTTTCCCCAATAGGAAAATTGTCTTCAATTTATTTTAGTAAGTAAAAAATCCCTTGACCTCTAGTGTTTCAGAAGGAAGCAATTGTATCGATTTCAGAAACTGAATTAATGATGACAATTTATATGCATAACTATCCTTTAGTGCATTTCAGCACAACATTGCCATTTCTGTTCAATGCATTTGCAGTGTCCCCTGTCTTTTGTGTAAGGCTTCACCACAGAATGTATACAGCAAAGAATTGGATCAAAAAATATTTCATGTTGCTTGGATAATATTTGGGAGCTCACTGCCAGGATAAGGATTAGAAAATGCAAATTGTCCCAGAAATATGTGTTGTTTCATCTAGAAATATATACCAAATATATATTTACATATAGATACATAGATATTCTATAGATAGATTAATGTAATATGCATTATATGTAATATGTATAATATATAATACATACTATTTATGCAAAGCATATATTTATGTAACAATATATATCAAGTGTGTGTAATAGATGTGCATGTACATATATATACATATATCTGTATGTATATAGACCAATATATATCCTTCTGCATCTTTAAGCTAGTTCCCATGTTAAAACATAACCAGATGATAGGGATTGACAATGAGTCTATCTTGCCACAATAGAATGTAATCTATGTATTTATACAACTGTAAATTATGAAGAAAAATGAAAATATCCTGAGGGCATTTTGGAGAAAAACACAACCTTTCACATTATTCAGGTGATCCCATGTTTAAAGCTGAAGAAAGAAAAATTATGCAACTGGGTAGCTTAGCTTAAGCTTGTAATAGACCCAGAAAGTCACATATTTTGTGACCAGAACAGGATCATCCTGTGCTAATGCCCTTCACTTGGTTTTATAAACTCTAATCATCTCATATTTTTGTATGTTTATGCCCACCAAAATCCCATCTGTATTCCTACTCTTTCCAAAACCCAAGCCCTTCTTTTCAGTGCTTGTCTATTTCCCAAAGAGTTTACAATTTAAAAGTCCCACAGAGATTTCCAACATTCTTTCTGAGCTCCTTAAACTGTGCCTTTTGACTTAGAAGTGCTGCTCAGGTACTTAAATCCCTATAGAAGAGGTTATTTGTACCAGTGATTACTTTTCAAAAGAGATTCAGTACTGGTCCCTAAAATTATATTACAACTTTTTTGGAGTGAAAAGAGTAAAAAAAATCTCACAGCATTTAGCCACACGCAGAGAAAATCATTAAAAATTCAGCATTGAGCTGACATCAAACTCTATACAGGGGTCATGAATAGAGAGCATTTCATACAACAGACACCTTTGAAAGAATCATGAATACTTTGGAATTCCATCAAAACATTTACATATCTCAGCCTGGCACTGAATTCCACAGAATAAGGATTATATTTCATTAGGTACAGTATCCAGATTCATTGTTCCTAGTTCTAGATATATGACTATGAGAAGATGAGGTGTCTAAATTATCCTTACTGACAGGCAATTTTTAATAAAATAAACACCTTTGTAAAGGATTCAGAAGTACAAAGAATGTACATAGGTTGTTTCCATATGCTGCCTCAAGTGAGATGAGATGAGTCACTAGTCAAGGGATCATCATGCACAACCACTATGGTTTTAAACTATAGACTACTTCTTAACATAGCCTCAAAATTTCTCTTGTGCTGAAGGCTGTCAGTTGAAAGTAATGTGCAAATGCAAGCTATGATATTCTGAAGGAGCCAAGTGAAACGGGTATTAGAGTGGTGCACAAAAATAAAATAAATTCTAGTTCTAAAAGGAAGTATTTAAATATATATTTAATCAAGGCAGTTAACCAGTAATGACACCAATTAATCAAGAACTGGAAGCACATTCACCTTGTAACCCCTCCCCCACACCAAACCCATTACATTTTGAAAGAGATTGATTGTGTTTATTAAAAAAGCCAACCCTGTAATTTAATTATTNCCAATCTTAATTATTTTTTAAGTATTCTAAAAAATAGACCACACAAACATACAGGCTCACAGAGACACAGGTCTCATTTTGAGACTCATTTTTATACAGATAACCAAAAGTGGGTTTACAAGACCAAATCAACTTTTCTGACTGAAATATGTTATGAGATGGACAAAGATAAGATTAAAAAAAAAATAAAAGAAGACTTGACTTTACTAATGAGTCAGGTAAGAAAATAGACATACCTATAGAAATTACACTAGCACTAAGTCTGTCTGGCAGATAATATGAAGCTATGTTCATGGGAAACATAATATTTAAATTTCAGTTTACTGTTTCAGCAACTGATTGGCTGACATTATCTAGTCCTTTTTCTCCTCTACACAAGTTGATTAAATCAGGATTATATATTTATTTGCATATGTCTCTTTTTACGGAAACACTATGATGACTAATTCTCTCTCAGAGTTTTACCTTTTTCATAATCACTTATGATCACAGTGTAGTCCTGTGACAAAAGCAAGAACAAGTAGCACACAGACTGATGTGGGATTCTGACAGAAGTATCCAGGACTGGATAAGAAAGAGAAAATATAGTCAGATTACATCAGTTTGTCACACTGGTATGAGAAAAAAACCCAAGGACACAAGTAGGACAGAATTATCCTCTCCTCCATTTAGAAATTTTGTGCAATATTTTATAGTTTGCAGCATAATATTTACTCAGGTACCTAATAAGCAATGTTTTTAGACACAGGAAGCAGCTAAACAACTGATATTTNCTGTGAGTAACAGAACTATCATCCTTTCTCAGACTTATATCTTGTATGGTTAGTAGACATTTTGCTGCATAAGGATTACAGGATTGGGCACTACATGAACAAGTTGGAGCTAAAAATTAGAACAGGAAGAGGAAAAAAACCCACATTNAGATTAAAAAAAAAATAAAAGAAGACTTGACTTTACTAATGAGTCAGGTAAGAAAATAGACATACCTATAGAAATTACACTAGCACTAAGTCTGTCTGGCAGATAATATGAAGCTATGTTCATGGGAAACATAATATTTAAATTTCAGTTTACTGTTTCAGCAACTGATTGGCTGACATTATCTAGTCCTTTTTCTCCTCTACACAAGTTGATTAAATCAGGATTATATATTTATTTGCATATGTCTCTTTTTACGGAAACACTATGATGACTAATTCTCTCTCAGAGTTTTACCTTTTTCATAATCACTTATGATCACAGTGTAGTCCTGTGACAAAAGCAAGAACAAGTAGCACACAGACTGATGTGGGATTCTGACAGAAGTATCCAGGACTGGATAAGAAAGAGAAAATATAGTCAGATTACATCAGTTTGACACACTGGTATGAGAAAAAAACCCAAGGACACAAGTAGGACAGAATTATCCTCTCCTCCATTTAGAAATTTTGTGCAATATTTTATAGTTTGCAGCATAATATTTACTCAGGTACCTAATAAGCAATGTTTTTAGACACAGGAAGCAGCTAAACAACTGATATTTGTAACAGAGGTGAAGATTTTTGAGCTTCATAAGAAGACCATTGGCTTGAATCTAAACTGCATTCAGCATCTCAAAAAAACTCCAGTAGTGTTATAGTTTTAGTTAAATGGGAAGGACTTTTTGTGAATGTTTTCATACTACCCTGTAATTTGGAGAATGAGGGAACCAACTCCCATCTGATCTGGATCAGGGGAGACTGTCCTCAGCATCTCAGAAACTGCCAGAAAGGTGGGTCCCTGGAGTGGTGCATCCCAAGGACTCGGGAGACAGGAGGTAAAAGGTAGGTACATGCCAGAACTGCCTTCTTTGTCTCTGTTTTTGCGTACTGGAGCACCAGACTCTGGAAGCCTTTTTCCAAGGACTGCTCTGCCTCGGCTGTGGCGATTTTTTTGCCTCAGTTGCTACATTTTGACATCAGACCACAGTCACTTTGGCCCCAGCCGAGCTGCCCTGGTGCGGCCAGCCACTGCCACCAGCTCAGAGATTTCCTCTCTGAAATCGTCACTGCCAGGCGAGTATTCCCTCCCTCTTGGGAGTTGCCGTTGCCTCAGCCACATCCATTTTCACTCTCTGCCTGTATAAAGAGCTTCTGCCCCATGGTCTGAGCCCACTGAGCCTCATCAGGCCCCAGCTCCGAGGCAGGTCATCCCCAGCCCCGCCAATGACATCCACATGGTTTGCTATGTCAGAACCCACACTATTGCCTTGGTGGCATAAGACTTTTCCTCTGACAAAATATCCTCACAGGTTTTGTTTTAACCTAGCAGGGAGTCGGGCAGCTAGGTAATATTTTCTACTATTGTTGGGGTTTTTATTTGTTTCCATTTTTAGTAAAATTGTCATTTTTTCCTTCTTCATTCAGATTACTTGTAATTTTTACCTTATTACTTGTAATTTTTACCTTGTCTGAACTGGGGAGAGAGAAATAAGGAAAAAAAAAACAGAAAAAAGAGGATTCATCTTATTAGCGATTTGACCTTCCAGACATATGGTCATTAAACCAAGAAAACTGCTCTGTATGTTAAGCAATTAACACAGAAGGAAAACTCAAGCACTCTATTTCCAAATAAATATGAAGGATCTTAGGGAATCATTATTATTCATATATAAGATCATTATGGCTTAATTATTTTAAGATATTTGAATTATTATTTAGATATTTTTATTATTTTAAGATATTTGGGAGCCTCGATTTTTCAGAAGTTTCATTAAGCACCTCAAAAATTGTTCTTGCCCACAATCCCATCCATAAAATACCTATTATACTTAGATTTATTGTAGGAGGCTTTATGTTCAAAAAGAGTGAAGCAGGGCTGCATCTGAAGTACTGTGCCCAATTCTGGCCTCTTCAGTACAAGACATGTTGCTCCTGGACAGGATCTAGTGGAAGGTAAAAGAAGTTGATTAAGGAATTGGAGCAGCTCTCTTACAAGGAAAGACTGAGGGAGATGGACCTGTACCTGTTCAGTCTCAAAGAGAGATAGCTGACAGGGGACCTTACACATGCATAGAAGTATCTGAAGGGAAGATGCCAAGAGGATGGAGCCAGGCTCTTCTTGGTGGTGCCAAGAAGGATAAGAGGCAAAAAGCAGAAAGTGATGCACAGGAAGTTCCAGCTGAATACGAGGAAGAACTTCTTTACTGTGCAGGTGATTGAGCATTGGAACAGATTGCCTGGAGGGGTTGTGGAGTCTCCTTCACTAGAGATATTGAAGAATTGTCAGGACATAACCTGGTGCAATGTATTCCATTATGACCTTGCTCAAGTATAGTGGTTGGACCAGATAACCCAACGTGGTCCTTTTCAACCTGACCTGTTCTGTGATTCTGTGAAGGCCCTCTCCAACTCTGCACTTTTTTCATATGGCATACAGTATAGGAGAGATCTGGATAGACTAAAGAACTCAGCAATCACCAATTTCATGCAATTTGACAAGTACAAGGCCAGATTCTATACCTGAGATGGGATAATCCTGGTTATACCTACAAACTGTGAGATGAGAGGCTGGAGAACAGCCCCCTGGAAAGGGACCTCCAGGTTCTGGTTGATGGCAAGTTGAATATGAGTCAGAATATGAGTCAGAATATGAGTCAGAATATGAGTCAATCGGCCAAAAGGACCAGTTGTGTCCTAGAGTGCATTGCATAAAGCATCACCAGCTGGCCAAGGGAGGTGATTGTTCCACTCTACACCATACTCATGTGGCCTCACCTCAAACACTGTGTGTAGTTATAGCCATCACAATGGAAGCACAAAGAAGTGTGTCCATAGGAGGGCAAACAAGATGGTGAAAGGTGTTGAGGGCAAGATTTATGAGGAAACAGCTGGTTTGTTCACCTCAGGAAAGAAAATGGTGACCTCACCACAGCCTATGGCTTCCTCAAGGTGGGCAGCAGATAGGGAGGTGCTGATCTCCTCTCTGTTTACCAGTGATAGAACACGAGGAAATGTAATGAAGCTACATTAGTGAAAGTTCAGATTGGACATTGGGAAAAGGTCCTTCACTGAGAAGGTGGTTGGTCTCTGGAACAGGTTCCTCAGGGAAGTGGTCATGGCACCAAGCCTGTCAGAGTTCAAAGAATGTCTGGATGATGCGCTTAGTCATATGATTTAGTTTCAGGTAGTCCTGCAAGGAGCAAGGAGTTGGACAAAATGATCCTCATGAAGCCCTTCCAACCTGAGATATTCTATGATTCTATGACTTTACTTTGAACAATTTCAGATTGCAATTTTCCTGAGGATCAAAAGGTGTCTCTACTGAGCTAAACAGGTGTTACTGCACACCACAAAACTCATTGATGATTGCTATGGATGCAGAATGAGCACTTTGAATACAATTTGTCAGAATAAGCTCTAAATCTACATTAAAAAAAAGACACTGAGCAGGCTGAATGACCCTTTCAACCCTTAAAACAACTGGACTGCTGCTAAATTTAAGATAATTTGAAGTCTAATAGCTCTTGGCAAGAAGTTTGACATATTCTCCAGCAATTACAGTAATTTAATTGTAGTTATCTTACAGTATTAAAGTGTACTAGGCAATTTCCTGTAATAAGCTTGATTAAGATACCTCTCATACATCTACCATCAGAGTTTTAAGTCTGCTTTAGAAGATGAATCATGCCTCACATGACCTGTTTCTTTTCATTGCCTGCAGAGAGTGTCCAGATGCTTAGCTCATAGGTAAAACATTACTTTGTAGAGAGATATATTTGGCCAGTTGAAGATTATCCTTCATAGCTACTATACATGTTTGGACAAGAATGATTCTCAGACTTTCAACTCACACTTTGCCTTTTTTTCCATGTCAAGAAAAATCAGTGTTACAATGCAATATGATTTCCTGAAACAGGAACTTCTCTATGTCCAAACATACCACTTCAAGTCACAGAATCATAACATATAAAAGTAGTTTCAAGGCGCAAAGAAAGAAGCACAAAGTTGGGGTATGAGTCACATGGCACGCACAGGTAGTAGTAGTAGTAGTAGTAGTGAAAAAGCCATATCAAAGAAGTAAATAATCTCTTCTGAGCATTATGTTCTTGAGCTCCTGCTTTACCTGTGGTATTTCCAAAGCGTAAATTTTGATACTAACTTAAGCACAAAGCTATGAGGCAAGTACAATTTATTTAAATATTCCAAGTCTTCAGAGGCCAGACATTTTTAGTTGCAGAGAAGCACTAAGGCTGTTAAGGTCTGATGGAAAAATAGAAGCATAGAAACATAGAACTGTTAAGGTTAGGAAATACGTTTAAGATCACCAGGTTCAATCATCAACCTAGCATAACCTCCATGTTCACCATGAAACAATGTCCTCTGGTACAATATCCACACAATTTTTGAACACTTCAACAGCTGGTGACTCCACCACTTTCCTGGGCAGTCAATTTCAGTGGCTTACAACCCTTTCCATAAAGAATTTTTCCTAATATCTAAGCCTCCCCTAGTGCAACCTGAGGCCATCTTTTCTTGTCCTGTCACTTGTTATCTGGGAACTGACACACACTTCATTACAACCTCCTTGCAATAGACCAGTCAGTTTTCCCCTCAGCTTCCTTTCCTCCAGGCTCCCTCAGCCACTCCTCGTAAGACTTGTGCTTCAGTCTCTTCACAGCTCTGTTGCCCTTTTCTGGACTTGCTCCAGCATCTCAATGTCTTTCTTATAGTGAGGGGCCCAAAACTGAACACAGTACTTGAGATTGGGAAAATGTTTCTAATGACTTTAATTATTAGTTGAACCGCAGCAAAATTCCAGTCTTGACAACACCAAGGATAATATTTTTGTTTCAAAAAGCACTTATGTGGAAAGCTTAATGAGTACAAGTTTCTATGTTCTTCTTACAAGTTCCTTTCTTTGCCTATCAAACACAGTTACTAGCTAGTCTGTATAGTAGATCATTCTTAAATCTTGTGTTGATCCTATTTTTAGCTCTCAGAGTTGCAAAACATTAGACAGAAATATCCAGTCTCTTTGTTATTAAGGTCTTAAGATGAGTATCTGTGCTGATTTAAAAGAAAACTGGTGAGAGAAATGAACCCAGCTTAAGTGAGATTACACATCAGAGGTACAATTTACTAAAAAAGATTACAATAAATACAACGATACAGACAAAAAGTTGATTTTAACCTACAAAACCCAGAAGTATAACCCAGTACCCTGAGGCACGAACAGAATGGTGTTCATCAGTCCCTGTGCTGAGCACTACGTGGTCCCCCTGACTCCAAAGTAAAAGGAAAGGAAAATCTGTTGGTGAGGATGATGATCACAGTCTGGTTGAGAGGGGCAGTCACAGCCCTGTTGAGATTCTGGTCCTTCTCTGGATCAGACAAGTGGTAACCAAAATCCTAAACCCCAAAGATTGTATATGCTCAGGTTCAGGTGGGAATGCCCTGTACCTCCCTCAGGATGGGGAGTTTCACAATGGGTGATTTATCTCTGTGAGTCATGGGATATTTTTGGAATCTTTGATGGTCTAGGTCATTGCAGCTGCCTATTGTGCCAGTCTCTATTGGCCCATTAGCAGACATGATCCTTTAGGCTGGGTGTGAAGGTGCTAATGCCTCCCTGGAGGTGAGTTACACAGCTGAGTCAGTGGTGTGAAGACAGAAATATTCATGTGCCTGCGAGGGTTCATTAACACCCAGCTTGTAGCCTGAGTTGTCAGGTGTGCCCTGGGCAGCTGCTGCAAACAATTAATCATTCACATTTCATCAGAAATGATGTAGAGGGTGTAGAATACACAATTTGGTTGCACCCACACAGTGGTAAGCTGGTCCTTGCTGCTGTAACTAGGACAGTATCTTAAGGTGCTCTCTTTTAATTGATTTAGACTGAATGAAAAGATGTGTATTGAACTCTTGAAAAACATTACCTGTATTAAATCAGATGTGAGTATAGGTAGCAGACATTCATTAAAATACTTTCCTTTGCATTTATCCTTGAGTCTGAGGTGAAACATGACTTTATCAAAAGTCAGTTTTCTGTCCATCAACTCATGAATTTACCTGAAAATTCTTGAAATTCTATTTATCATTTTTTTCTCGCATTCTTATCCATTTTATCAGTTTTCTAACCGTTGTGGTTTTGTTTCACAGTTTCTTTCCAAAGGAATAGTCCTTTGTCAAAACTGTTGATATCCTTAATATGTGGAATGAGGATAAATGAATGAGGCGAAGGTTGGGTTTGGTCTCTATACCATTTATACTTCGCATTCATGGTGACAAAGGCTGAACCACTGAAAGGATAGAAATATGCACTGTTGCTATTAGAGACATGAGGCACATTAGAAAAAGTGACAGAAAAGAACTGATAGGCACTTATAAGCAATAATTCAAGAACTAATATGGTTCATAGATATCCATGATAAATGGCACTGATCTGGTTAGTAATGCTAGTTGTTTTCTTTGGGTGTTTAACAGATATAGTACAGTTTCCTCTCTGATAAGGGTTCAATCTCTCCTGGAAATAAAATGATCTGTTAAAGCCCTGAAATCATTGTGGCTCATCTGCTCCAGAATTTTTCTATTCCAGCATGAAAATGACAGAAAATCACGAAGACAAAACAAAACAAAACAATCCCAAACCAAACCAACAAACAAAAAAAAAACAAACAAAAAAAACACCAACCCCCCCACCACAAAACCAAACANCCCCCCCCAAAACTCAACTAACAAACAAACCAAAAAATCATATAAAAGCAAACAAACATATCTGAAAGACCAAAGCCAATCAACCAAACAAAAAAAAACCATGAAACATTAGGCACTAATGGTTCTTTTCTCTCAGCCATTGAAGCTGGCCTGTCAGCTCTTCTGTTATTGGTACAAGTTTGGTCTACCAAAGCTTTAACAGCCTAGGACTATGTGTTTTTGTTATTTGTGCAAAAGAGCTTGACTGACACAACTTTGGATCTTGCTATGAAATTAAGCGAAGTGATCTTTTATAAATTAGCTACTTTATTAGCTAAAATTATTTTACTTCTTGAGTAGCTATCTTAGCAAGATTTATACTTATCACTTGGGTTTTAAACTGATTGTTTACAGCATATTTGTATCACAGATTAAAGCATAGACTTCAAAATAGCTGCATAAGATACTTGAAAAAGAAGAGCAAAGGAATTAACTTTAAGGCAAGCATAAAATGTTTTTCCTCTGGGAAATGCTTCATTTTGCTATTGATCAGCCACACATTTCTTCTCAGATATGCTTCTGCTAAAAGAAGAAAAGCAGCATTTTCAATTTGTGTCTCACAAGCCTGTCTGTACTATGGCAGAATATGTTAGGCATAGTGTATGTAAAGATCAGTCGTGGTATTTTTATATTAATTTATTGTACTACAAAGAAATAGAATCAGAATTTTAGAAATTCAGAGCAGTTTCAGACTCCAAGTTGCCTGTTGTCCCAATTTCTCTGTACAGAACTCAAAGGGAACTTTATTAAATAAAGAATTCAGAGCTGAGATTTTCTCAGTTTTGTAATCCATGGTTAATTGGTAATAAACACACAAAAGGGAAAGGAAAGAATGCAGTACATAAGAATCTAATAAGTATTAATACAACACACTTATAGCATATATACAAAGGAAATATTGTAATTCATGCAAGAGATCAATAGAAAACAAGCAAGAGAAATGAAAAGCAATAAATATATAGTGACAGATTCTTTAAAAGTCTAATATTACTTCATGTAACATTCAATGCGAAGACATCAGGTCTTTTTAATGAGGACACTAGAACCCACTGTTAATTGACTTCTTAAGTACATGATACCTAAGCATTATGAATTGTCTTTCCATATTCATGTCATGATTTTCCTGCCTGATTTTAATGTATTTGTACTTTCATACAGGGAAAGTTACAGGTGGCAAAAGACCTTTTCATGTAGGAGACAAAAACATCCTTTTTACACTTAGTAAAAATATTAGTGAAGCTATTATTAAGGGAGCTGGTAAGTTCTCCACTCCTTGAAGTCTTTAAAGTTAATGCTAATTACTGATAGTAGTATATAGTTAATTTACAGTATAAGAATAACACTAATGAACTGTTATGTGCTTCTCTTATTTTCAGTGCCACTCATGGTTTTACCAGTCATTGAGTACGGTGTGGTCCTTTTGCATCTTACAACCATGAGAATAATTTTTTATTATTAATAAATGTCTTC
>VWZD01003269.1:17257-67834 GCA_013396695.1 Sakesphorus luctuosus
TTTTTTTTTTTCCCTCCAAAATCAAAGAGCACTTTAATATATATTGTTTGTCATGGGTTCATTTCACAAAAGACATTTCAGTTATTTCTCAATGTATCACTTCAGTCCATCTGCCGGTCAATCCATTTTTTCTAAATAGTGTCAATATCTTTCTTAAAATATTTTGTCTCAGGCAGCACATTGGCCACTGCCAGGGTAGATTGAAGCTTTGTTAAAGTCTCCATGTCTATTTTTTTCCATGAAATGCTTAAAAACTCTTGAGTGGCTAACATGTTGTCCTGGTTATTTGCTACAGTTCTTTTGTCAATCTGTTATGCAGTATTTTTCAGTGATATTTTTCCAACTTGAAACAAATCTCTACTGCTTTTAAAGTCTCATTTGGGACTTCCTCCAAACTTCTTTGTGTGGACCAACAAATAAAAAAAGTATTTTTTTTTATGCCATGGCCATAGATTGGTCAAGTGCTCCCTCATACTCTACTTGTATATTGATCTTAAAAAAAAATCAGATGTAATTAGAATGGCCACAAGTTATTTTCAAGTGAATTTTGTAACTCTTTGGTTTAGAAAAGATAAAGAATACATGAAAACAAGCATCCTAATTTTTATTTTATAGCAGAAATGTAGGATACTGGCACCCTGTGAGAACATAATTGTTTCTATATGGTATATTCTTGTTTCAAAATGAAAGTTGAAAATGGGACACTTTCTCTTAAAGTGTATGTAATGCCTCACATTGACAGTTAACATTGCAGTCCAGTATACACAAACTAACATTTTGTGATTCAAACACTTCTGGAGGAGAAGAAGAAAATATTTATCTCTACATTTTACACCCATCCCTAAAGAACCTACCAGGCCAAATTCACTTGTCAAAAATGCATTAAAAGCGTATTCTAGGAGATGAAAATTCACCACAGTAGTCAAAGAAAATAAAACATCAGAGTAAATCCTCTCACTTTTTGACCCACCTTCATTCCTGTCTAGTATAAACAAAACTTGATGTAGGTAAAAACACTAAAAAATCCATTCCCAGTAAGCTCCACTTTGGTAAATGGGATGCTTGCCTTGAATATTTTTGTTATTTTTCTCTCGTGTAGTATACTCTCTCAACATGTAAATATATATGTTGGGGTTTTTTCATAAATACAATATGGATGGTTTTAGTTGAGCCAAAAAATGTTCTAGTGTTATTTGAATACTCAGGCTCTTCAAGGTATTAATAGTAACAACCTTCTTTCTTATCCTTATTATAAAAAAGGCTTTTCTAGTCATTCTGCCACTTTCACATTGTAAGCAAAGCTAAGACTACCTTCTAGCAATAGATATGTTTCAACTCTTTTATATAGCCAGGTAGCATAAAAATTTGTATGCATAAATGTGTCAAACACTGCTCTTTTTAATAATATAATGGGAAAAAAAGAACAAGCAGTCTCCAGTGAACTTGTATATGCATAAGCTGATTTTCAGAAGTGCTAGCCCTAAGAATTGCAGTTTGACAGACCTGCTTCTTTGAATGATGTAAATATTTATTTATCAAAGGTAAATTGTGAATATGTGATTCCTGGCAATGGATGTGCTACAGTTCAAAACCAATTTCTCACAGGAGCTTTGTCACTGTATTCAGACTAATGAGCTTTTTCACAGAAATGCTTCTTTATACCTGAGGCAGTAGAAAAGAAGATGGTAAAAATAGAGCTCGCACTGTATTTAGAAAGTGCTATTCATGACTACAATAGAAGACCATCTTTAATTCACAGAACTGACACAGATACATGAGATTTGAGATATGTAACTGAAGTCAATTAATTTAAAACAATTGTAATTAAAATTTGATTGGTTATGGTACGCAAGTGAGAAGTCAATTTTTCATCTCCATCATTTTTCTTCAGAGATTATAGTAATTCTGCTATACATCATTACAACTTTGAAGAATGCTGCTGTTTGATGAGATCAAACATAATGATACAGAGTAAAACAGAACACTCTAAAATGCAGTGTGGCTCAATAAAACAGCAAAATACTTCTATAGTTTTCAAGTGAATGGAAAATCTGATTTGGAAAGCTCTCAACTGGTTCTTCAACTATTTGGTTTGTTTGGTTTTTTTTTTTAAAGTATAAAAATATTTAAAGCATTCAACTGCATTTTTTTACATATAGAAAAAACAAATGTCAAGTAATTTTTCTAGGATTCCATGGAACTGCAAAAGCAGGTTTTACCTTGACAGATGAGTGTTTTGTAGGTAACTACATGAATTTAAACCATAAAACCTATTCTGCTACTATGTTAAACCAGTAATTGGTACTGAGACAATACTTGAGGTTCATCCCACCAAATCTTGGTCAGTTAATTAATTGGGCTATCTTTCTCTAGTGACTGTAGAGAGATCTGGACTTCTTGCCTTCCTCTGGATGTCAAGGACAAACCACTTAGCATCCTTGTCTGACCCAGGGCTGGCACTGCTTTATGCAGCTTGGACTGGAAAGCTCCTGAAGTTATTCTAGCCTGAACTAATATTGGGGTTTAGAGATCTAACAAGAGCTAATAGTGTTTGCAGCAGAATATACCATGGAAAATTATGTATAGCTGGGACAAGCAATTTAAAGAAACCAGCCAAGCAAAGTAAAGAAACAATGAAAAGGGGAACTGAAGAAGATAAGCAGGCAACACCAAGTTGCTCTATAACCAGGAGTATTGTCATAAAACCAGTTTGTAAGACTGTCACTCAGAACTCTGGGGAATCCAGACAGAAATGACCACCAGAGACGGTAGGTGAAGCCCCCCAGAGATCTTATAAGGATATGTATATATGCTAATTAGTCACAGGAAATGTCATGAATATGTAACAAGAATGTGGGGAAGGAAAAATGAATAACATGTAATTCTAATACATAAGCTGTAGTTCAGACACGTTAGTGTGCACTTTGGCGAAATGATTGCCAATGCACCTGGCACACTGTAATCATCTAGTGCATCATAATGAAATAATGCCTGCCAGCTAAAACTCAAAAATTGAGTCTTCGAGATTGTTTTCAAGTGTCCGTTTTAGGCAATAGAACTGTTTTGTTATTCTGATTGAAGAATGATACCAGACTTTAATTAGTTTAGATCAACAGAAATATATTTTTTTCAAGTTTTTTAACGTGGAAAATAACATTAATTTAAGTCATAGGTTTTTCTTCAACATATTCCTCATTGTAATAATTCAGCCATTTTTTAGTTCCCAGCCACAGAGGTTGGTTGTGTTTATGTCACCTACTTACATCATGCACTCTATATTATGCTATTACAAATTATGATGTTACCATACTAAGCATTAAGCTTAAAGTTCCCTCTGTCTATGGCATCCTTTTTGCTTTAGCAAAACATAATAATCTAAAGAAAGATATATTATGTCTTACTACATAATAGGCACTCTAAAGAAGTTTGAAGCACAGGAGAGGACTTTCCCAAAGCTGCATGAAGCCCATATTGAAGGTTCGCTATGGCATTCATAAACATCGAAAATTTATTCTTCTTGGAATCCAAAAATTCCCCAACTTTCTCAAAAAAATTACAGCGTAACTTTAGGAGAAAAAACCCTTTCTTTCCTTATCTACCCAGAGAACAACACACTTCAAACAGTGCCAAACAGAAACATAACAAATCTCTTGGTTTTTCCAGAGTTCTATTTCCCCCAAAACCTATCTCACACACAGCTGCTTTCCCAATTGTCACAGTGAGACTCTCAGATTGCTTCTCACTCAATCCTTCCTGACAGAGCTGACACTAAAAATCTGTCTTCTTGCCCTATGACAGAGAATAAAAAAACTCATACTTCTTTCTTTGTATGGGTGATAGAGAGAAGAAATTAAATAAAGTATCTCAAAAATAAAGATAATTAAAATAATAGCTTATGCCTAGACACTTCAATATCAGTCATGTCACAAGTCATGCATGCCATCAGTGCCACAAATCATTAAGACAGACATCTGTACTTGACTTTTATGGCTGACTGCATTGATAATAGCTCTTGTGATTAGCTGCAATGCTGTTACGCTGGTGAGAGCAGAGATATTCACTAGAAGGCTATCAGCACATTGAGCAGATTGTGGTTACTAATTTCAAATAACTTGTTTTCTAAAAGTCCTGTTCTACCCTTCACCCAGTTTTAAAAATAAATAAATAAATCCTATCTCTGAATTTTGTACTGTCACACACAGGAATATCAAGAGGATGAGACAGAACAGGATATGACTATAGCAGAAATTTTGCAGGTGTTACAGAAATGAGAGTCTATCATGCCAGTTCATTTAAGCTCCATTTATGCTCAAAGTACTTACCAAGAAACTAAAAGTGAACAAGCCCTGCAGGGCCTATTCAAAAGCATTAGCAATAAACTAGCCCCCACTGTGTCACTTAAAAGTTACAGGTTCTAATTTCATGTGGGAGTTATCGGGAAAGTTTGTCTCTACTATGATTATATCAGCCTGATTTTATTCCCCTTGTCACACAAAGT
This sequence comes from Sakesphorus luctuosus, assembly GCA_013396695.1. Taxonomy (NCBI): domain Eukaryota; kingdom Metazoa; phylum Chordata; class Aves; order Passeriformes; family Thamnophilidae; genus Sakesphorus; species Sakesphorus luctuosus. The sequence continues at coordinate 21,756 of VWZD01003269.1, forward strand.
CTTCTTTTTTTCTCATGTATAATTGGCACACATCCTGGGTATGTAGCTAATCTGCACAATTATCTACCTACACTGCTTTTCAATTAAAGGATCAGAGTGCACAGAGCAATAGCATATTCTTGAAAGGCTGCAGTTTCTATATGCAAGCTCAGAGTTTTGCTATTAGAAGAGTATGCACTCGTTTTTACCTGACATTTTGCCTTTGGTGTAACTCAGCACGTACAAGAAATATGAAAAGTAATCCTCAGTCTCTTTCACTGACAAATATTTAACAGAACAGCAGGGGATGAAAGGGTTGGTGGCCTTGGTTCTGAATTGAAATGTCAATAGTAGCACTATAATGCAATGTCTGCGTCTTCTCACACTTCAGAGAATGAAATCTGAGTGCTATCCTTATTACAAGACACTTTAACATTTACCAGTGCACACATGGACACAGCAAAGAAACAAACGGCACAAAAATGTTTGATTTATTGCAAGAGGTTTCGCGATATATTATGAGCTACATTTTCAAAGGTCAAAAAGCTATGCATACTGAACACAGAATTACAGATCGTACGGTACTACATGTTTATCAATTAAAGCTTTTTTAATACCATATTTTGGCCTTCCACAGAAGAAATCTATATTCTAGAAAGTCAGTATTTACATTTTGTAGGAAACTGATAATGAATGCTTTTTAATTTTTCTTCAGGAAAAATAGGCTTCTAAATTTTTCTAAGTCTAACAAAGAGAAGGCATTCCAAACAATCAGGCATTGCTTTAGTGCCATCTTGCTTTTTGCTTGTGTTGTGATCTTGATGACAAATCACATTTTTCTGTATGATATCCAGCTCAAGACTTAATTCCTTTTGATTTCTCTTGCCTGATCTGGCCAAAAAAGCAGGGGCTTACCCACATTCAAGCACATCAAAGTCCAGTCTATAAACATACTCTGTATGAATCCACTGGGAAGAGTGACTGGAATCCCATCTACTGAGTCATTTGGGTAATCACAGAGATATAACCACTGTTTCCTATGTTCTTACCCCTGTTTTAAAAACTGATCTACATGGTAATTTGCTTGCCTAGTCCAGTCTTGTGTACATGGAATAATTAACTTCCTAGTTTTTTGATTTTCACTAGAAAAACCTCTTTCTGTAATTTCACTGTTTATCTATACATTTTCCTCACAGTCATGTGCTTCTCAAACTTCAGTTTCTGCTGTCCAAAGTATCATACTTTTTCACTTTTCATTTGAGATTTAGTGTTGCTTCTGCTTTACCTCACCAGTAAAATCTCTTCCTCCATCTTTCTAGTTAATCTGAATAAAAATTGGTCCTTTTTCAATAAATTAATTTTTTATTCCATTTGTCTTCTGTGGCATATTATTTAATAAATAACATACCTATATCTTAACTTGATTTGGGTACTTTTAGACCTCATAGAGTTAAAAGGGGGTCTGGGATGTTAATATCACACTAACCATGTACAGATTGGATTACTGTGTGTCAAGAAGTTTTATGTTCCCACTGTCTTACCCCTATTTGGTTTATTTTTTATGAAGATATGAGTTAATTCTGCCTTGACCACTCTTTTTATTCACTTTTTTTATTCAGCTATGTTGCAATCATTTCAAAAAGGAGTTTATTTCCTCTGCCCACTCTCTCACCTTCTTTCATAAAATTTCCTGTTATTATATTCTGTTGCCTATACATTTAGCATGGACTTTCTCTAGACAAGTCATGAAGCAGTGCAGTAAATTTTAATTTCCCATCCTAACCCCTTCACCTACTACCAATGTCAATGCTTCTCATCTGCCTTTTTAAAGAGGTTTTATTCTGTTCATCTGAATTAAAGTAAAAGATTTCTAGGCACTGTTAAATGAAGGGCAGATGCTTTGAATATTCTTCCATTATGAATCTTAGCAGTAAATTCTAATGTATTAATTTAATATCACTCTGTAGCCTAGAGAACAGACATAGATTATGTAGATAAAATATGCATAGTTACCATGTCACCCTCTGCAAGTTTTTTTCTCCCATTTATTATGCTGTATATATTGTCATATATCACCAGGCAGTGAAAAAAGGGGCAATGAAAAAAGAGTGCTGTAAGTTTCCCCTTCAGAGGTCTAAGCAAGTAGATTCTAAATCGCACGGTTAATTCTAGCTGTTATCTCCTTAAACCTAGTATTAAATAATGAAAAACAATCCAAAGGCTTTTCTTTGTCCTAGATGAATGGTGAGTGTGTACAAGTTTAGATTCAGTTCGGTGCCATCAACATCTAAGTGCCTGGAGATTGACTCTATAGAGAGAGACGGGTTTGGTTCTGAAGCAGACGATTCCATAGGAATTAGCAGCAAACAGACACTTTATTACTACGCGCACAAACTTTTATACACTTCTAGAACTGTAACCTTCCGCACCCGTGCCACACGACACTCATTATTGGCGAATGATGTTGTTGACATTACAATGCCCTTCTGTAATTGGTACATTGTACACATCTGCTGAGAAGGTCAGCACAGCTTCTTCTGAGATCAGTAGTTAGTCCCTTAAAGGTACATCACACTAATTAAAAAGGTAGTTCAGTACACAGCTTTACCCTTCAGGTCGAATACCATATGAAATTCCCACAACTCTACACAAATTATCTATGTAACTATCAGAGCCAAAGGGCATCTGGGGATCTATTCTGTTTCTTTAGTCATAGAATCATAGAATCATAGAATCGATTGGGTTGGAAAAGACCTCCAAGATCATCAAGTCCAACCCTTGGTCCAACTCCAATCCATTTGCTAGATCATGGCACTCAGTGCCACATCCAATCTGCGTTTAAAAATCTCCAGGGATGGTGAATCCACCACCTGTCTGGGCAGCCCATTCCAATGCCTGATTACTCTCTCTGGAAAGAATTTTTTTCCGATATCTGACTTAAATTTCCCCTAGTAGAGACACATTGTGTAATTTGATATGCTTTACTATCACCATAGCTTATTTTTCATATCTAATATCTTTTACTGGACCACAATATACAGAGTCATTCGCTTAAAGGATTCCAAAAACTCCAGATTCAGAAGACCAATTTTAGTGATGGAGGAGTAGCTCACCAAACTCTGCTATGCTCACCTGTTAATATTTTCTTAGGTTTCACCAAAAAAAAAAACCCTATTATCCTAGGAAGAGGGGAAATGGGTAAGGAAAGCAGGGTGTGAGACACATGACAGCATGCCATGCCTATATCCTTGTGGAGAACCAGCACGGTCTAGGCAGGATATTTTAGGGTATCTCAAATGGCAGATTTAGGTAACTAAATCCAACCCTACGCTGTTGATCTTCATTGAACGTAGTGGCATGGGGTGGGTTGGGTTGACCATGGCTAACAGTTTGCTCAGTCACCCTGTCTCCAGAAGAATGGGAGAGATAATCAGAAGAGCAAGAGTGATATAAATTAATGGATTGAAATAAAGAGAATTTAATAAGGGAAGGAAGAAAGGATAGAAGGACGGAAGGAAGGAAGAAAGGAAGTAGGAAAAGAAGGATGTAGTCTCTGTAAAATATGTGTTTTACTGGGGCTTTCACCACAGGAATTTAAAAACAAAGGGAAAAGGAGAGAGAGAAATGAATGCTAGGCTTAGTGGTGATTTCTCCTGGTGAATTTAAGATATCTATAGAAGCAAAAGCAAAATTGTAAGAAATAAAAAATATTTGTAAATTCACCAAGTGAGCTGGGAAATAGAGAGAGAAAGTGAGAAAGAAAGAAAGAAAGTTACCATACATACAATCTGTTTCTGATGATTGCCTCAAAAGAATAATAATTGATATTATATTTTAAAACATAAATCAGTTCTTTTAATTGCAGATCATTTTCAGAGTGTGGCTGTGGTGGTCAGAATCACATAATTGTTTCTATTGCAAACATAAGTGAGATCACTGGGAGAAAGAGTTAGATTCTCTGAAGAAAAATGTATTGTTATAAGAAAACTTCAGATCCTTTGTGCCTTTTTCCTGTACTTTCAGAACCCTGATTTTTTTTTCCATAGCTATGATTATAATTAGATTGACAAACAGTACCAAAGTATCCTGTTCTCCTGACAAAAAAAGAAAATTATTAGAATAAAAAGAAGAGAAAACCACATTTTTATTTTTATTTCTTGTGGCTATAACACCTTGAGTACTATATTCAAAAAGAAGCCCTGTTAAAAATCCTGCTAAAAAGACACTAATGAGAATGAAAAATGTTAAAGAATCAACTAATGTATTATGCAACCTCTATATCTATGTCTCATGGTGCTTTTCTTTGAGTCTGGATGTGGGATTGTCATGACACTATTCCAAGTTATCTCTCTGTTTTGTCTGGTTAAAGATGAGTGACCAGAGTTTGCTGAGCAAATCTACGCTGCTCCATGTCAAGGGGGGGATGAGAGATAAAGAATCAACACACACTTTGCAGAGCAATTATTCAACAGAAAGTTTGGGACATTCTAGGAGATTTTAAACTGTGCAAAAATAATGAAGTGAAGAGGAGGATGGAGTAGAAAGGGAAAGTCATTATTTCTGTAACTGAGTGAGAGATGAACACATTTATTGGTTTCTTTCATATCCAGAAGACCTTCTTTGTTTCTTATCTTGATAGGACTTGCCTTAGAGAAAGCCATTTTGTTCGCATTTGCATTGGGTTCCTTGTAGATTCTGTGGGAAGAGTAGATGTTTCATGCTGAAGAAGGCTATTCCTAACTTAGCAGGTCTATCTGCAGTGTTTGTCTATATAATTCACACAATTCGTGCTATCGGAGAAAAGCTCACATTTATGTCCCTTCCATGTGTCATTCATGTTTGATTCCTTTGTAAACACTCCCTCAAGCTCCAGAAATTATTTTAAATTAAATTATTCTTTATTCTTTAGTTTTAAATGTTGTGGGTTTGCACCTTAATTTCCTGGCAAAGGTGACAGTGTTATTCCAGCTCATCATTTATCTTACAACTTAGCTTTGTGACAAAGCTCTCACACTTGTGTCTATAGTAAATGCGACTAATAATCACTTGACAAATGAACTTGATTTTTTTGCAAAATATCACCTCTGAATATGATAAGTATATATCCATTATAACCATGTAACTAGGTATAATTGTGTATTTTAATAGTGTATTTACCTATTTTAATATTATCACCACTGCATAGAGAACTGTAGTGATACAAACATTGTTATATCAGGTTAAAAATACAAAAGCCTGCAATCTACATGAGAAGTTGCATCAAAAACAAAGCACTGAAAAAATACTCAGAGATATATAAATGTAGCAATGAAAAGACCAGGGCCATGAAACTAAAGCTTGCTATTCTTTCACATATTTCAAGAAAGAACTGTTGACTATAAATTTCTAAGATTGGTAAAAAACTGTTGTGACAAGCTGAAAAAAATAAATTTCAGAAGGAATCAGTATTGTTATAAGTATCTGTGATAAAATATAACTTGAACCTAAATATAATATTTAAAACAAAGCTTGCTATTGTCCAACTTCTTTGAGCTTTAGCTTAGCTTTGAATGAACATGTGGTACAATGCTTTTTTGTTAGAATAATTTTAGTATATTTCTGTAACTAACAAATTGTTTAAAAATAGTATTTATTCTTTGTAGTTATAACACCATGAACTGCAAGAGTACTATGTTAACAACTGCCCGTTACAGCTGGGCATTTCTGAGTTATGGGATCCTACCTCCTGTGATGCTATTTTCACCTCTTGCATAGCACCTTGTTGTTGGAAGACAGTGAATAAAGTCAGTTTCCTGGCCCATTTAGAATGGACTGTTGCTGCAATACTTCTGAAAGAAAACTTCTGAAGACATTGAAGGGACTTTCAGCATCCAATGAGAACAAAGCAGTATTTATTCCTAGTTGCTTTTTAAGACAACACAAATGCAACATTCACTAAATCGGAAAAAAAAAAAGATAGCTTAATAATACAGGCATCAGAGAATTCATTACCTGTAAGTACCTTAATTTTCAATGTCTTAACTACCTGCTAATAGTTAGGTAAACTCTTGGTGATAAGCTCCCTAGTAAGAAGAAACAATTCAGAGACCAATTCATCCGGTTACAAGAGCTGTCAGTTCTTTTCATTGTTTATGCAGAGAGGCTAAATATGGGTGTGGCTTTGTCAGTTTCACCATAGTCGAAGTACAGAGAAGACATGCTACCGTTATTCTGCCCTGTTAGGACTTGCTCCTGCTGTTGCCGCTCCTTGCCTTTTGTTTGNGCCTTTTCTCACTTAGCAAATATACTTAAAAGTACTATAGATCACAGATTACCAAAGGACAGCATTTTGAAGTTGTTTCTGGTTTTAAAAATGCATATGTAAAATACATGCGAAACAAAAATACAGTGTTGTTACACAATAATAGTGCTATTCTCTGGGGTTCCAGTGTTTTCCCAAAAGATAAGGAAATAATTTTGTGTGTCTTGATTTTATTACCTCATCTGTTTCTTCCTAATTTCATTCTACTTCTTTTTTTTCTCTTTTGTTATGCATTAGGAAAAAAGTAACCCCCTTTGTTATTATGTGTCCAGAGCATTTACAGGTGCTTTCAGAACTCTTTTTACAGCACCTTAAGGATTAGAGAGCGGTTTTATTTCTGCTATTTTAAAAACAATTCTTTCCATATCTGCAGATATTCTGCTGATCAGATTCAAACAAGATGAATAAAGTATTCCTTCTGTTGCAACGACTCACAAGGTTTATCACTTAATAAACTCAGAATATATCCTGTATGTTATTGAACATTGGTGAATTGTATACTATGAAGAATTTTCTCCTAGCTAGTTTTATACTATCCAGCTTAGAGACAAGAAATGTTCAGTTTGATCAGCCTGTCGATTTTTACTTCATTTAAACCAATACTTCATTTTGAGAAGTATACTTATCTACTTATATACTTATATTTTGAGAAATATACTTCATTTTGAAAAGTATAGTGTTGTAAAATTTGGACACCTACTTTTAAAGACAAACAGTTACCTACAAGTGTGATAAGTAAAATGAGTGAGAGGGCTGACAAACCAACAATGCTTATTTTACGTGTGTGTGTGTCTATATGGGTACACACACACACACACACATACACATACATATATTTATAAAATATCACTTTACAGTGGGTCCTAAATATAATCATGGAATCCAATTTTAATGTCATATTTAGCTCCCCTTAAAAACCTGCTTAGAAAGTGATTTTTCGTGATAACTCAGTGTGGAGTGATGGCCTCTGATAAGCCCTGATGGGTTGAGGGAGATGTCTCAGCCCCCTGGAGGGATGCTTCAAGCAGAGGACAAAGGCTTTCAAACTGGTAAGATTGACATAGGGTGGACTGTTGTTTAAGAAATGACATGGCCCCCCTTTGTGATATCTTCTAGGAGCCACCTCGCCTCAGGCATCTGTATCACCCCACCAAAAGATTGACTTTTTGTCACAGAAAACCGCATGAAAGAAAAAAAAAAGATATAAAAAGTGTGGAGTTTAAACTCCAGCAAAAAAGGGGAAAATGCCATGTCTCTGCTGAGGTGACTTCCAGCAGCTTATCTGGCCTCCTCCTACCTCCTGGAACAATGTAGGGGTGAGGAGACCATGTGCTTTCTAATTTTCTATACTTTACTTTCTTAACTTTACTTTCTTGCAAAGCTTATTACTTTATACATTCTATCTTACATCTTATGCTAATAGCTATTTTGATTCTTACTTTATAAGCATATCCTTTACTAACTGTGTTTTGCTACCTTAATATTAATAACAGTAACTTGTTTTACACTTTGCTACTTTATATTGGTTATTGCTTTTTGCTGTTCTTACTTGATAAGACCAGCTCTGTTTTGCAACTACAGTAACTTGCTTTACTTTCAATGTGCAGTTTCTTTTACAACATGTGTGTTGATAAAAAGAAGTTCTGTTCTTTTTTTTTTATTTTGTGTTACAGAGAGAGAGTGGTGTGCAAGATATTTAATTGTCCTATGTTATTGAGAGAGTGTCTAGATAAGTGTTTTAGGTGGTTGTGCTTTTAGTTAGTAGTTCTTTGTTGCTAGTTTCTGTCTGTTGTGAAAATGGGATACATTGCTGTATTGTAACTTGAGTTTAGTGTGTTTCTGTAGAATGTGTTTTGTGCTGGTTTCTTTTAGGGTCTTTTATTATCAATTAAATACAATCTTGCAACTGAACGTTATCATCGGCAAAGCAGCATCCACAATAACTGTCACACATTTGTATTAATAAATGTTATTTCGGGAGCTGTTGTGGGGAAAGTTCTTTTCTGGCTGAAGTGCGGCTTCATATTAGAGGTCAGAATCCCTTCCAATCTGTGTGCTGTCCAGCAGTCAACAGACAGTGTTGGGGAATATAAGGCTCTGATTGTCTAGAAGCGCTTATTGCTAATAATTTCTCCCTGGCTTAAGTGTGATCCTCATAGGGGAGTCAAAAATCTTTCCAGCCTGTGTTCTGTCCAGCAGGCAGTGCTGGGTTCATAAAGCTTTGATTACTCCGAGGACGCTTATAGCTAATAACTTTTATTAATACAGTTAAGACTAGAAATCCTTGAATTTCTGTCTCCCTCCTCCCTTTAACATGACACTCAGTATGCTACATCAGTTCATAAAAGAATGGGTTTTTCACCTTGGGACATTTTGCAAATGCGATTTTGTTCACAAGACGTGTTAAGACAATTAACTTATTCACTGTTACCAATGAAATACTACTATCTCTGAATAGCGGCACCTTAACAAAAATCTGACAGTTCAGTTTCCAACTATGTCAAGTCTCTGAAGTTGATTACTAGTCCATTGTGCAACAACAATTAAAAAAAAAACAACAAAAGAAAACAAAAACAAAAAAAAACCCAACCAAACAAACAAAAACAAAATAAAAAAACTACCAAAAACGCAACAACAAACATATATATATATATTTATATGTAATAGGCTGGAAACCAATATGATAACCTTCTCTGATGAAGTTACTGGCAGTGAAGTAGGCACAAACTGAAACACAGGAGATTCCATCTGAACATCAGGAAACACTTTTTCACAGTAAAGGTGAACAAGCATTGCCACAGGTTGCCCAGGGAGGTTGTGGAATCTCCATCCCTAGAGCTATTCAAAAGCTGTAGCTGGTGGCTCTGCTTCAGCAGGGGAGTTGGCCCAACTGACCTCCACAGGTCCCTTTGAACGTCAAACGTTCTGTGATAAAACTGATTAGTAGCAGTGAAAGAATTTCTGCTTCTATTAGTTTATTTCTCCCTACTCTATTACACCTAGCTCTATTTCAGTCCATCAAATTGCTGTAAAGGCGATTGTGTCTAGAAAACACAGTGTTTATATCCCTAAATGGATTTATAATTCTTCCTTTCATTCAGGTCTCTCCACTTTACAATTAGATTTTTTCAGAAATTGGATGGTCTTCCTACCCCTTCCAGTTCAGGGTTAGCAGAAAAGTTCTGACATCTAGTCTATCTCTATTCGGCTGCAGTTTTTCCATCTCAGTCTTTCACTGTGAGATGGAAGGAGAGATGATACTGCAGATACCTGAAGGATAGATTACCCTTATCTTTTGGGGTTTTTTCCAACCTCCTTTTACTTGACTTCAGGTCAGGTGGATGCAACTGAACTGGGGGCAGCACTCTAAGAATGCACCTAGTGTACTCCAACAACTAATCACTCAATAATAGTAATAGTAATAATACTAATAGTAATAGAAGTGGACTGGAGCTAGACTGCATTAAACCCACTCAAATAATCATAGTGCTGGTCCTGGAAAACAAATGTTTTTATTTAGAGATCTCCTCTTACCAGGTCACATTACTTGCTCCATTGCAAAGTAGTATTTCGCAAGGGTCAAAAGAGTGGTTGCTGTCAGGCTTAGAGGAAAGGTTAGGTGGGTCATAACTTTTAACCTTCTCTTAATATAAGGGCAGACTTTTCACTTATTTTGTAACAGCTCCTAAAGAAACATGTTTATATTACAGTTTTATAAATGAAGGTTAAAGTACATTTTCCTCTTACATAAATTTGCATACTTAACAACTGCTGACCTGGACTGGAATTCTTGGAGAGCCCCGCACATAGTGGCAGCATGTTTGACCATTACTGGCCTCTTGGATCACCCAAGGACTCTAGTGCTAAACGACAGTAGCCCAAGTGGTTGTCTAATGCAATTCTTGACTGTACTTCCTACTTAGCTGTACACTTGAACTCCTCTGTGAAAATATAATGATGCAATTTACCCAAGAGAACCATTTATTTTAGTCTCCTTAAAATAAACATTACTGGAAGATCCTTAGTATTTACTCACTAAGAAACTAACCTCATTTATACATGTTTCTATATAATAAGGTACAGTATGCAAGATGGATTAAAACTGAAATAATAATGAATTACAGTCTGAGCCAAACTAAAAATGCATAGCTCCATTATGTAAGAATTCAACATGTAATTGTACATACTCTACATATTCACAGGGAGGTAGCATTGATGAAAAAAATTTTCTTCACTGGTGTCAGTCAAACACTATTTTAATAGTTAAGTTTAATGTTTATACATGCCAACCTATGCCATATATCAGTAGCTCAAGTTCTTAAAGTTGTTTAGACTTCAAGGTAGAAAGCTGAAGGATATCAGAAGGCCTGCAGAATAAGACATAAACATAAGCCAACAACCTTGAGTCTAAGAACATTGGAAGAACTCCAAGAGACTGAGGAAGAGGAGAACTGATGAAGAGGAGGTCTCATCGACCCCAGACTCGAATCCTAAGGGGGTGGAACAGGAGTGTGACCAGGGGTGGGACCAGAGCTGGATGGAGAGATGTGTGAAATAATGATTGGGTGGACATTATTATAAAAGCCATAGAAATTAGAGCTTGGGGACATGCATGTCATCGTGTATTCCTGTGGCCCCTAGGCCTGCTATTCAAGGACTTTCACTTTTTACCTTATCCCAGACTAACTTGGCTCAGAGTCCTGCTTTGTTGGGGTCTCTCATGGCACCAGTGTGTACATTAATTTAGGTATCTGAAGACCTTGTCTACCAACATTCAGCAAATCCATGATATAATAACCTCTTCCATTGGTCATATTTCATAGTAAATATAGTTAGAACAAGAGCAAAGTGGCAAATAGACCATCAGTCTTCCACTTTTCTTTCCCTTACCATGTTTAGGATCCCCCACAGGCAATTACTGTAAAGCTTTCTATCATCTTGTGGCTACATCCAGCCTGTGATGTTCATCAAATACTTCAAGAGTAAAAAAAGATAAATTATTTATTTTTACCTGTACAGCTTCATAGTCTGAAAAGAAGTATTTTGAATTCAGTTTAAAATTACCATTTTAAAAACCAAAATGTGCAGGTGATGGGTTCTTTTTAACCTATAAGTCTTTAAATATTCATTGATGGCCAAGTCAAAAGACCCTGAGGTTACCACAATAAAATAGAAAGACATAGAAAAGAGAATTCTTCAGAGTAATGCTTTCTTCATGGAATAGTTGATATGTTTTCTTAGGCATTTTATTTTGGCTGTTAGGACAAGCTGTAGAAGTGAAGTAAGAAGTGAGATTTTGCAAGCTATGTCTAATTGTTACTTATTGTCTGTCTCTTTGCATAGAAGCAATTACTATTTTTACCTTCCTAACTTTCTATTGCTGTGCTTGATAATGTATCACATGTATTTATCCCTTCTGGAGTTCAGCTTAAGATGTGCTGCATTCTTTGGCCTAATATTATGCTGAAGTGTACTGGATATTAATGAGATAAGTTATCATTCATTCAGACAGCTGATATTGCAACATCCAAATTGTTCTACTCTTGCACTATGTTTTTATTCTCTTTTTTTTTTCCATTAACATGCTATGATTATCGAAAAATGTCAAACTGAGACATGTCCTAAATTAATGACTGAATTTTAAGGGTTTAGAGACTAATCACTTCTTTAAAATTCAAATTATAAAAAAATGCAGAAAGGAATAGGGGTGAAAACATTAAGTCTTGTTGGGCACAGCTAGGAGTCCTAATTAGCAGCTGCAGAAACATGTTGCCTCATCAAACCTTCTCTAGGATTTTGTGAATCTGAACTCCCTGTATGCAAAGAGGTTTGGTTTCAACGGGAAACAGAGAGGCAGCTCCCACCCACTCCATCCTAACGTAGAGCAGGAGTTGCCAACTCAGTCCTGATTTAGGCTGAGGCAAAACTCAGATATGCACTTGTTATGGGTTCACCTAGGTGAGACTAAACTTAGGTTCAGACTAGGCCTGAAGCTGTCAGCTGACTTGAGCTAGGTTGAGCTAGCAGCTGACTTCTTCTATCCAGTAATTTTGTATTCCATACGACATTACGACATCATCTCCAGGGAAGTAGGAACCAGTGTGGGAGTGGTTAAGGCAGTTGCTTTTTAGCCTTCCTCTTGGGAGGATGCACGATGCTGTCCCAGGGGGGATGGAGAGGGCCAGGCCCACCACTGGCTCACCGGTTATCTCAGGAAAGTAAAATGTGTTGTTCTGGTTCTCTCCTTTCTGCTTGGGTTTTTCTCCCTGGGGAATAAGTTTTTTGAAGTAATGTGTAGTTAAGATAGTAGAATTTGTGTGTTCATTAGGAAGTGAGGAATTGTTTCTTGTTGTTTCTAACTTGTGTGAGTGTATATTTGTACTTTCTTCTAATTGTCTCTTTCTTTCTGTAAAAATATATGTAGTTTTAGTATAAACGTGGCTCGAAGGGTTTTTTTCCCCTTCCCCTCTCTTTTCCTCCCTTTCCTCGGTGTTGGGACGGAGGCTCTGACCCTGTACTTGGAGGGTTGGCAGTTTGCCAGCTCAAACCAAGACACCACTCTTGAAAAACTGTCCAATCCACAAAGTTCCTATTCAACATTTTGGCAGTGTAAGCACCATAAAGATGCCTTTTCAATGAAATAAAGGAGTCAGAAATTGTAATAGAGAACTTAGCTGTCTGAATGTAAGAGTGAGTTTCAGAGACTTGCAATTGCAAATTCAGAGGCTAAATCCTCTTGAGCCACCACTTCAAGAATGTCCCTCTTTGCTGTCCCTTGTGCTTCTATCTCTGTTATCATGAGGATTGTAATGATACTCCTTGGACTTCATTTCCCCATTTATATGCCATATGATATAGCATATAAACATAATATAAGGCTGCAACTTCATTTTACATTTTTCACAAACAGCACCCTACATGGAGTATAGTATTATAAAACAAAGGGAATCAGAAGGAGCAGGAAAAGAACTGATGGCCTTGTGACAGAGTTCTAGACATTTGAGGCCTGATTCTCTTAAAGATATGAGGTAGATGTGATTCCTGTGCAGTGGAGAATTAAGGCACACATACAAAAATTGCTTTGATCACTTCTCAACTTTAGAAACAATTTTGAGACTTGTCCTTCCACCAAATAATTATCAAAGTCTCTGAAGAGATAGTGTTTTCTAAGTCATATTATTTGCTTCACTCCTCATTTGCTAAAGTTCTGATAACAGCCCAGACCTCTTAATCTACTCAAAATCTACTCTAGTTTGACATTTTCTATTATGCACAGGAACAAAGTTAGGAATACAGTTTAATAAGAAGACTGTGGTGATCAGGTCCAGGTCTTGGCCAGAAAACAGCATCAATCAGCAGTTTGTTTACATGCACCTGAATACTTTTATTCCCTGTCCTCTGACATTCACTGCCCTCAGTCTACCTTGTCCTCCCCTTTACCTTTTTTTTGGCCTTTCCTCTAGGCATTCCATAGTAAAGTTTTCTTGAACCTAATAAATGCTTTCAAATATCTCAGGACAAGTTTTGCTTTTTTTCCATGAAACTCATTTTATTCATGCTTCCCTGTTTTTACTGTTTAAAATGTTGTGGTTCAACCTCCTGAAGGCTTTGGGTGACCCCTTCAAAGACCTATAAGACAGTGATCTGAGAGCTCTGGTCTTTTCCAATATCTCTGTTCTCTCCTGATACTTAGTTTGTGTATCTGGCTGTTTAATTTATTACTTGTCATGGTTCTTTATACTGAGCAGCCCATTCACAAGCTAGCCCCACAAACCAGCTATCCTTGCATTGCTCTTACATACCCTTACACTCTGAGGCTGCAGATCTATCTGCAGATCTATCAGCTGTTGAGACTGGATTGTCACTCAAATAACTTACCACAGGACAGTGTCGAAAGAGAAACCTGATCTAAATAAAACCAAGTCAAGACAGTCAGCGAAATAAGCGACAATGTCCACAGGCCCAAGACCCATACAACATAAGAAACAACAGAATTACAGAATCACAAAAACAATTGGGTTGGAAAGGACCTCTGAGATCATCAAGTCCAACCCTTGGTCCAACTATAGAAGGGTCCCTGGAATTGAGTACAAATTAATCTTTTAATATTTAAAAGATTTACATTTTTGAAAAGAAAAAAAATTTGACTTTTTTGTCAATTACCATTTAGCCAACAAATCTATGTAACAGATCACAAATAAACTTTTCCATTTGATTTATAAATTATTATTTTACTTATATCCCTTTTTATGGAATATTTATTTTTTAATGTGAATCAGTTTTGTGCAGAGATATAGCAGAAGTGGAAAAAAAAATACTATTTTCCCATCTAGAAAAATAAGATTATGTAGGAAAAGAAAATGCCTTTTAAAGCAACAACACTTCTTATGAAATGTACCCCTTCTGTCAGAATCTGAAATTTAAATATCTTATTTTAAAATGAAGGAAGATAAATAACAGTAAAGGCATTGCAAAAGACACTCATAGAACACTATAAGCTCCAGATGAATTTTTTTATAATATATAGTGAAACTTCCAAAATATAATCTATATTTAAGTATGTTGACCTTGTGGAAAGTGCTGTTTGTTTTTAGCAAAGGTGCAGTGCTTAGTTTTTTTCACTAAAGTTACAAATGCAGAAATATGTGTGAGAATTATTTATTAAAACTGGTTAAAAATGCAACATTCTAGTTTCTTTTAATAAACCAGTAAGTTTTCTAAACAAAAATATCCAGAAGCAATTCTATTTTTTTAAACAGTAACCCATATTTTAAGCAATTAGTTCTTACTACAATTTTTTTTTTCAACTAACTCAGTTTTTGCAAGGAACTCATGTATAATAAAATGTCAATCTGTTGCTTTATTGTAACTTTGACAATCAGCCTATATTTTCTACCTGCACTATCAATTTTTATGCCTAAAAATAGTTTTAAGGCTATGCAAAGTATTAAACATTACTGAAGAGTAGAACAAAAACTATATTTCCTTCTCAAAAATAAAAACAGTAGTGCTGCTAAATTTCAGAAAGTTCCCAACATTTAGTATGTTTATATATGTATTTGCATAGGTAGCTTAAATTAATTAAGTGCGCTGTCTCTAAAGTCAGTTTTATTTTCCTGTTGAAAATGCACATTATTCTGTGGGAGGAAGCTAATGTCGAAAGACAGAGCAGTATCTCCATACTGTACATTAACCTTGACTTGCACTCTACCACAAAAGTCATATGAAGAAAATATGAATAACACTAGATTAGATCAGGTTATGATTTTGCAAAATGGGAAGAATATAAATTCTATAGGTATATTGTAATGAACAATACTTATCAAACATGTGATGCTCTTATGTAGTTCAAAACCAAAATAATGCAATTTTAAAAGGTCACCTTTGGGTTTCCCAGTAAGTAAATGTAACTCAATAAATGCTGGTTTTTTGAAATAAGAGGCATTGACTTTTCACTGGATTATGAACTTCTGTTCCAACTCTGTGAATTAACCTGTGCAGAATACTTGGTCAGTAAATTACACTTCATTTTTTCACTTCCTGCTAAATATAGCAGTGAAATGCAAATAATAATACTTTAATTTAGAATGTTTTTTAGAAAAGTGTACAATAACGGTATCATAGAACAATATCGAACTCAGAAGAATTTTCATGAAACTACATAGTGAACAGGAAATAGTGTTATGGGGAAACATTGATTTGAAAGAGTACGGGTTAAAGAAGTCATTGGAACTAGCATAAAATATGGTTTCAAGAAATACCTGCCATCACCATGTGCAGTTCTGGACTTCTATAGAATCCTTCAGTGGTAGCTATGCAACTCTCTTATTCTAACATCTTTCTTTACTCCTTCTCTCTTCATCTCTCTTTCCTCCTTCTGCTCTTCATCTCCTCCTTTCTTTACTCTTTCCTTAATCTCTTGTGGGTTACTTAAAACTGATGGGTTGTGTTTTACTAAGTGTTGTGAGGGTTGTGCTGGGTGTGTTATTGAGATGTTTCTGCCTTGGTTGTATGTTACTCCTGTGAACCTTTTGTCAAAATGCCTGTTTTCTCACTAAATTGAAAGAAATCTCTTGGGAAATGCATGTAGCAGGTTCTCTTTATGTGACTTTAAGATATTAAGAACTAAAGGTTCTGCAAGAGTTCAGTGGGAACTCTGAGACTCGTGAAGTAAAGTCTATAAGTAAAATGCCTGGGCAGCACAAGCCTTAGTCCTGGTCTCTTACAGGTGTTTCCATATATCAGGTCAGAACCATACAATCATAGAACCATATAATGGTTTGGGTTGGAAGGGACCTTAAAGTTCATCTAACTATAATCCCCCTGCCATGGGGAGGAACACTTTTCTTTAGACCAGGTTGTTGAAAGACTTATCCAGCCTGACCTGAACACTTTCAGGAATGGGGGAGATGAAGTGTCCACAACTTGTCTCAAGAACCTGGTCCAGTGTCTCACCATCCTTATAGTAAAGAATTTCTTCCCAATATGTAGTCTAAGCCTAACATCTTTCAGGTTAAAGCTGTTACCCCTTGGCCTGTCACTAAAAGCCCTGGGAAAAAGCCTTTCTATGTATTTCTTAGAAGCTCCTTTTATATATTGAAATGATGCAATCAGGAGTTCCTGGAGTCTTCTTTTCTCTGGGCTAAACAGCCCCAACTCTCTCAGTCTGTCATCATAGGAGAGGTGCTCTATCCCTCTGAGCATCTTTGTGGCCCTTCTCTGCATCCATGCCAAAAGGCTCGTGTCTTTCTTGTGCTGAGAATCCCAGAGCTGGATGTAGTATTTAGGTGGGGTCTCACCAGAGCAGAGTAGAGGGGTAGAGACATATCCCTCAATCTGCTGGCTGTGCTTCTTTCAATGCAGCGCCACACACAGTTGGCTTTCTGGTCTTTGAGTGCATGTTGCTAGCTCACGTTCAGCTCACCCTTAGTATCTCCAAATCCTAGTCCTCCAAGTCCTCCAAGTCCTAGCAGGACTAGTCTCAATCCATTCATTCCCCAGTCTGGATTTTGAAACCTGTATATTCACATGCTGCCATCTGTATCAGGACAAAATCAACTACAGCAAAAAACTTTTAGGTTAACCCTGTTTGACTTACCTGGGAAAACATATAAAAAGCACACCTACAGGCACAACAGCTGAGAGGCTGAGGATCTGGTGCCTCTCTGCTGTGAGTCTATCAATCTAGAGGAGGTAAATGACTACAGAAGTATTTCTAGTGTGCACCACAATGAAAACAAATACATTCATTTAAACCAGTAGGTGGTCTTTACCTTCACATAAACTAGGAGAGCTCATACAGTTACAAAACAGAGACATTTTCAGAAACATTTTTCCTCACTGCCTCTGAGCAACTGCCTCCTAGCTGAAGTGCAGTATATGAATATAACAGTGCAAATCATTTTAGAAAACACTAACATATGAAAAAGGAATATAAAATAGTGACCTAGCAATAAGCTGTCATAAAAAACATGGTTTCACACATTCCCAGACTTACATGTAGTTTAACTAATTCCAGCATTACAGATGTTCTTGCCTTCAGTGCATAAAAAACTCTGCTGCCTAAATTTTCCATACAATCAGTAAAGACAAATAGCCATTTCCAAAGATCTCTTATTGACAACGTAGTCAATTTAAGTTGGGAATCTCTTTCTACCTATTAATCATGTAAGCATAGAGTAAAAATGTTCTACCTTCAATCAAGCTTTAAATCTTTAACTAAGGGTAAGAAACTAATAAATCAGGGCTGGTTCCTTTAGAAAGAGAAGAAAGCAGGCATGTTCCCTCTCCATGACATTTGCATAACTGTTGACACATGCACTTTAGAAGTGGGACACCAGGTCCTCTGCAGCCTCAAAAGCTAAAACTGGCCTCTGAAGAGACTCCTAGTACAGAGTATGTACTCTGCATGTGGCCAGGCAAGGGACCAGCAGGAGAGCAATCAGAAAGGATCTGTGGCTTTTTAAAAAGGAAATTCACAGAAGTGGGATTCCAGTCTTTGCTCTTTGGCATGTGGATATGACACTCTCCTAGGAGAAGGAAATTGTTCATTTCAAACAGCCTTTGTGCTTACGCATTCTTCACCAGCTCAAGACTTGGACTCTTCTCATGATGTGTCTGCTGTAATTACTGTAGCAAGCATTTTGGTGGCCCACTAAGGACCTTCACCCAGCCCAGACTGAAGAGGTTCAGGTTACATCTGTGCTCCTAGGTACTGCCTGAAAGTTCTTTTCCGGGACACTTTTGGGCCAGTGAGGTAGGTGCCTTCTGGTAGATGCTTAAAGGGTTGGGTGCTGCTGGAAAGTAAATAGAGTGAAGCGGTGGCTGGAACCTAAATGAAAATTTTAGTTACCCAGTGTGTGTGTCATGCAGCATTTAAGGAAATCAGGCTTAGTCCTTCCCTACCGTACTAACAAGTAGAACAAACATTCCAAAACTTTGATTTCTCACTTCAGTTTCAACACCTAAAATTGGTTTGGGCTGGTTTGGAGCTTGGGGCTTGTGTGTGACTGTCAGCCTCTAGAGAAACTGTTTCTCTGATGAGGGATAGACGTTTAAGAGCATCTGTATAATGCATTAGCTTCAGGCTAACCTGGATGCTGATCACATACAGTTATTCACTGAATGACTGGATGAGGGGGCCCTTCCTCTGATTAAAGATGGATTCAAGACAAAATGTTTTTTTGCATGTCAAGGGTCAATATGTAAGAAAAAGCTTCTTACAGGACTCAAGCTGTTATTCATTACAACCTTAATAAAATGCTTATGAGAGGGAAAAAATGTCTTCAAGTAAGGAGTACAGTTCCACATTCCTTTCAACAACCAAGTTAACATGCAACAAAGTTTAATGGTAATATGGAAGAAATACTAAAGAAGAAAAATGAGCTAGAAAAATCACATATACAAGTTTTACCTGTATTCCTCAAGGAAGGTCTACAGAGGTTTTAAGGCAACCCAAATGTGCCATATTACAGATGACATATTTAGTGAATGTTCATATTTGAGCCAATTTATGTATTTGCTTTTTTTCATATAATAATAGGATTTCTTCTTCCCTAAAAAGAAGAATATGTTAAATCATTCACTGTATTAGAAGGTGTACAAATCTCTCTTCCTGATAACAATTGGAAGAAGGAAAAATAACACCATGAGATATCAGCCTTCCCTCATATCTGGGAGGAATTGCTTTGAGTCTCAGCAAGGGAAAGTTTTAATGACTCTGACTCTAATCCAGGTATAATCAAGTTCTTTTACTCTGTGCAGCCTTGTCTTGGAGAAACATATTTTTACTGAAAAGCAGAACACAACTAATTAGATTGGAATTAAAGCTTAATATTTTCATCTACTAGAGAAGTGTAATTCAAATTGAAGTGAGAGAAATTGGCAGGATAAGTAAAACAAACCTGGTGTGGTTCTCTGGGCTGGGCAGCAGAACATCAAGCAGCAGCTAGGAACACTTTTTAATACATGGAAATTCATCTTAGAAAAGGTAACACTTAACAACTCATTTTGTAACTAGATATGTTCTGAACACAAGAAACTGATTATTTTATTGCGGGGTGATGGCCCCTGATAAGGCCTGATGGGTTGAGGGAGATATCTAAGCCCCCTGGAGGGATGCTCCTGGCCGAGGACAAAGGCTTTCAAACTGATAAGATTAACATAGGGTGGAATGTTGTTCAAGGAATGACATAGCTTCCCTTTGTGATATCTTCTGTAGCCACTCAAGGAGCCACCTCCCTTCAGGCATCCGCATCACCATCACCCCCCAATAGATTGACTTTTAGCCACACAAACCACATGAAAGAAAAAAAAAAAGGTATAAAAAGTGTTTGGAGTTTAAACTTGAGTGGGAGAGGGGAAAATGCCAGTGTCTCTGTGAGGGTAACTACTGTGTCTTGTCCTATCTCCTCCTCCTCCTGGAACAATGTAGGGGTGAGGAGACCATGTGCTTTCTAATTTTCTATACTTCACTTTCTTAACTTTACTTTCTTCCTTTATACATTCCATCTTACATCTTATGCTAATAGCTATTTTGATTCTTACTTTATAAGCATATCCTTTACTAACTGTGTTTTGCTATCTTAATACTAATAACAGTAACTTGCTTCACACTTTGCTACTTTATGTTGGTTATTGCTTTTTGCTATTCTTACTTGATAAGACCAGCTCTGTTTTGCAACTACAGTNCAGCAAAGCAGAACCCACAATAACTGTCACATATTTGTATTAATAAATGTTATTTCGGGAGTGGTTGTGAGAAAAGTTCTTTTCTGGATGAAGTGTGGCTTCATAGTAGATGTCAGAAACCCTTCCAACCTGTGGGCTGTCCATTAGTTGACAGACAGTGTTGGGGAATATAAGGCTCTGATTGTCTAGAAGTGCTTATTGCTAATAATTTCTCCCTGGCTTAAGTGTGGTCCTTATATCAGGGTTTAGAAAACCTTCCAGCCTGTGTTCTGTCCTAGTTTGGCAGGCAGTGCTGGGTTCATAAGGCTCTAATTTTTCTGGATGAAGTGTGGCTTCATATCATAGGTCAGAACCCCTTCCAACCTGTGTGCTATCAGTTAAAAGTCAGACAATGTTGGGTACATAAGTATTTGATTGTCTGGAAGCACTTACAGCTAATAACTTTTAATTAATACAGTTAAGACTAGAAATCTTTGTATTTCTGTCTCACTCCTCCCTTTCACGTGACATTTATGGTCAAACAAGCACTATAAATTTATATGTGTGCCTGGGTTCCAAAAACACGATAAAGCAAGGAGAAATTGTATTATTTATTTGTGGGACACTGATAATTGCTGTGACATTTAAAAAGACATGGAAAGAATGGTAAATGAGAAGAGAAACTCATTTATTTACAACGACAATTCTGGAGTACCATTAATGGCTACTTTGCAATTTTAACTGAGAAAATAAGGTCTTTGATTTATTTAATACGCATTTGAAGTTTGGACATTCTTTTCCCCATATTTAATGAGCTATTTCATTATTTGGAACATAAACTAAAATTCACCAAAAAAGTAAAAGGACATTGAGATGAAACTTTTATCACCCATTTAGATAGCAAGTTGAAAATACTTAACAGTTCAGACTGAATGGAAGTTTACGTTCAAAAATATTTTAACATCATATATTGAGGAAACCTTGTGCTTCAACTTCTATGTTTTCTTTACAAGCACTTTTAGAGGAAACAAAATAAAACTGTTTATAAATGCATCCCTACTCCAGATTTTGATTTAATATTTTTGTTTGGATTCTCATTTAAATTGGTTTATTAGTTCAAACATTATTTAGCTCACTATGTTCTGTTTCTCTCACAATAAACACATCTTTTTTTAATGTTTGATATTTTCTGTCTTCAAATTGAGAAATTAGAAATGTTCTTCTCCCTTGTTCTTCCAAACCTGTTCAGTATGAACCTCTATTTCATGAATTTCATCAATGTCCAAAATCTGAAGATGCTGGTTGAATTTCTGGGACTTCATTACAAGACTTATTTTTACTCTTTGTGGTAAGGTTAAGTTATCTGCAACTAGAAGCAATCAGGCTATGAAAGTTACACCTTGCTAAACTAAGGGTTCAGATGAAGACATAAAATTATAATGAGGTTTTACAAGTGTTGGTTGAAAGTATGAGAAGAGAATGAAGACGGTTAAGTTTGCACATTTTTTAAAGGTTAGATCAAGTATTAAAGAAAAACCTTTAAGGTGTAGTAAGGCCATAAATGATGGTATAGTATATAGGAATGAAGAATAACACATCAATTTGCAATGCAGTCTCGTAACAATTGGTTATATTGCATGAAGTATTAAAAAGTAGGTTGATGGAATTGATCAACTGAGGGGAAATTGAATTAATAAAAATTTTCACTGCTAAAGGAAAGATTGCTATGTTTCTTCCTTTTCTTACTTCTGCAGTCTAAAGGGACATAAGGGAAGTCATAAACTAGGTTTAAACCAGTCAAAATTAGACATTATAACCACATTTTTTTCAGTATTTCTTCATGTGCTGAAAAACTATGAAGTCCAGAGAGAAATGTTTACAGGAGAAAGTCTGCCTAACTAAATTGCTGTAAACCATTTATTATTACTGCAGTAAATAAGAAAAGAAACACCAAATTTATTAAATCATATCTCTTGACATTTCATAAGCTCTAAGTATGACATCAAAATCAAGGTTTTATGAAATATTTGCAACTTAAACGATTGGTAGCATTGCAGTGTTATTTCTCTCAGAAAGAAAACCAGACAGTGGTCAGTAAAAGGAGCATTGCAATAGTGAACTGGTAGGGAATACCTGGGAAAGTTACTTCTAGCTGGAAAAATGCTGAGCCTCTTTAGCCTAGGAGCAAACTCTTGTTAAACTGATGAACACAGAATAGGAAGGGCAAAACAGTGAGGCTAGCACGCTCTCCTGAGAGTTGGAAGAGGTAGCTTTTAGACTTTTGGCATCACATCTCCAGCACCTGCTGTGCAAATAAGGGTGCTTCCAGAACCTTTTGCCTCATCTACTCTTTTGAGGCTGTTATAGAATAAAATATTATTCTCCTCCTCTGAAAAGGCTCAAATGCTTACACTAAGGCAAGTAATAAGGTTTATATATGATCTGCTGACTCAGGTCCCTGGAGAGGTGCTGCAAACATTTCTGTCACCATCCTCACAATTTCTAATAAACTTGTTTCAGCAGCTCACTGTTCTGTGTTGGATAATGTTAATATTATTCTAAATTCCAAAGGCACGGTCTGCTCTGCAGCTGCTGCACCCTTTTAGTTTGCATGTGGGAGTGAAAGCAATCTTCTGGCTGCTCGACCTTGGTGCAGAGTAGGCACGTACCACTGAAAGACAGAGATGTGAGGCCCAGATAGAGAGTAAATGATTTTTCCTAAGGCAGTTTCTGATGGCTATTCTCCTCAACTTCCCATGGTGGTAATAATGCATCTCCAAATTGTGGGAAGATCCTGCTTGGTTAAAAAACAGGACTTTAAGTAAACCTACTTATTCAGGAAAAGTCTTAAATACTAACTACTTTATAATGTAAAAAGTTAAATTTCTTAAGAGTTCTTAAGTATTCTAAAATGTTCTGAAAGTTAAGAAAAAACCGGTTTTTTTTCTTACAGAATTCTTTAGCAAGAGAACAAGTTTTGTTTGAAAACTTTATTTTCTCTTGCAACGGAGTTTTCAATAATCTTCTCATCCACTAGGTAATATCAGTTGCCTATTAACAAGCATTTTATGATAAATTGAGCTTCACTTGAAAACTGAGGTGGGTTTGAAGACACAGAAGTATGACTACTGTATTCATTCTGCAGAAAATAAAAAGGAATACGACAGTGTTTTCTGTGCAAAGATTTTAAGACAACTTCTCATTCTTTACCCAAACCCAGTAACGAATACAAATAGCTTAACTCATCTCAGCAAGGACAAATCAGATTTTTCATCCTTCTCAAACCATTTTACATTTATCTTGTAACACTGATACTGTATGATTAATTCAAAACAAGGAAATTAAACTATAATGGTCTTTTTTAATAGAAACTTGTAGGAAACTTTATTTAAAGGCTGCTAGCCAAAGGCAACACTGCTATTATACCCTAATTTGAAGTTTGTTTCTCTCTCTCTCTGGATTAATTTAATTTTGATTAATTCTGATATGGATTAATGAAGGTACTTGTAAAATTAAATTACAAAACATATTGCAGATGCCTTCTGTCATAGTCCTTCTTTTTCTGTTACTTAGACTTTATCAGACCTAGAGAGAGTGCAAAGTGTGATGAACCTTGCCTTTTGGAACATGGTATGCATTTGGCTTGCAATCAGTTTGAAAACCTAATACAGATTTTGCTTCTGAAATGGTTCCAAACTGTTGAGAATTTATAATTGCATCTGTCTGGAATATATTATTATATTGCCAACCGAATAATGTTGATCCAAGTTAGATTTCAGACCACTTTTACTTTGGGGAAAATCTACAGATACTAAATATAATTGTCAGAGTATAATTAAATAAGCACATCATTAGATGTCTTCATAGACTCATTTAATACAATTTAAATATTCCATGTTGAAAAAATATTTAAAAGTATCAGTCAGAAGAGAAAAATTTTTAAAATTGCCTCACTATATTGCTGGCAGCTTTATGAATTTTATCAGTTCAAAATTTAAGCAGAGAAGTCACAAATTTTTTTTGTATTAATTCATGAATATGCTCAATGTGTACAAAATTATTCCTCGCTAAAGATTAAAGAATGAATGAAGAATAAATAAATTATGACCTTCCTGCAAAACATTACTTTTAAAGATGGATCATGTAAGATGATGCTCCACTGCATCCAACACATTAATAGTTATTAAACTGATGGAAAATCGATTGCACCATAACTTGTTCTGTACCAGAAAGCAACAGTAAAAGGAAAAAAAAAGGACATTCAATTCATGCTTTCTGTAAATGTCATTGTACATCTTAATAGGAAAAACATCTTCAACGACTTGAAAAAATGAGTTGTATAAAAAAATTTAAAAAAAAAACAACAAAAAACAAAAAAAACCCCACTACTGTATATATTCTTATAATGCACTGGTTTAACAGTTCACTGATTTCCAAGTTCAGTGAAAATTTAAAGTCATGCAGGACAAGTGTCTTCAACATCCAACAGAGCCTGGCAGGAGTATGATTTCTTCAAGTCTTAAAGCAGTACTAGGAAAACATGAAATCATAGGCTGTAACTACTGTACAGGTATTTAGAAATAATTGTAAAAGGCAGCTAATGCCATTTGCCATGCCTGTAAGTTACTGCCTACTTACAAGGGTATACAAAATAAATAATGTTTGACAGAAAACAAAAGTATTATGGAAGTATTCTTAAATACAGAAAAAAATTGCCAATAATAATCTAAAAAAGACACACAAGAAACATAGAAAATAGGACATTTTGGATTCTGGAAATTAAAAATACCAGACAGATTTACACAAGGATTGCTTTCAGGTAGAAGTTCTTCTGCAGTAGCAGGTACTAATTGTTCAAAAGTATTCCTGCAAGGATTTTACCATCAATGGAGAGCAAAGTAATACCCTGGTAATTTGAGCAGTCTGATTTTTCTCCTTTCTTCTTGTACAGGGTGATGGTGACACTAACACACAGATCTGATGGTAATTCTCCTTGTTCCCAGTAATGCACAACAAGCTTGTGAAATTTAGCATAGAATGCTTGACCAATATGCTTCCAGACTTTGGGTGGAATTCCATCGACCCCAACTGCCTTGCCAGTTTTCACCTGCTGTATGACCTTAAGTGTCTCTCCTGTAGTAGGGGTTATATCCAATTCATTTTTCACCAGTTGTTGTATAATGTGCTGAATTGCTGAGCCTTGGACTACACGGTTGGCACTGAACAGAGTCTGAAAACGTTCAGACCATCGGTTCAGGATGGAGGTTTTATCTGTGAGAAGCATTTGGCCATCTGCACTGAACAGGGGGCTTTGAACCTGGTGTGTGGGTCGGTACACTGCTTTCAGGGCCTCATAGAATCCTCTGTGGTCACTCAAATCTGCGCATAGTTGAGCCTTTTCTGCTAGGTTTTTCTGGATGTCTCAAAGCCTCTGTTGGAGCTTACTGCATGCAAGATGAAAGGCAACTTTTCTTCAGGGCGAGATGGCTGAGCAACGTGTACTCGCTGAGGTATTCTCTTCTTCAACAATTCTTGGATCTCTTGATTGTTTTCATCAAACCAGTTTTTCTTGGAGGAGAATCCTAAGGACTCTTCAGAGGACTGCAGGATGCTATTTTTAATGTTGACAAAGTGCTTCAGGAGAGGGATCTATGGGGTTATCTGTAAGTCTAATTTGAGGGTTTACCTGAAAGCTGTCTTTCACTGTAGCTGTTTGAAGATTGTTAACTTGGAGCCTCTCTTAGGTTTGGGCTTAAAATAGAGGTTAAGTTTGCAATGCACAAGGTGGAGGTCTATTTGACATTCTGCACTCAGCATCACTTGGGTATGATGGACATCACAAACATTTCTCTGTTGCACTAAGACATAGTCAATGAGGTGCCAGTGCTTGGACTGAGGAAGTCTTCAGGCTGTCTTTCTGCTGAAAGATAGTGTTGGTGATGGTGAGCTGCTGTTTTGCACAAAACTCTAGCAGGAGGCGTCCGTTGTTGTTGCAGTTTCCCAAAACCGTACTTGCTCAGTACTCCTTTCCAGGCTTCAGAGTTCTTTCCTACTCTGGCGTTGAAGTCATCAAGAATTATGATCTTATCATCTGCAGGAATCTTTTCGGTGAGGCGGCAGAGGTCGATGTAGAATTCGTCTTTTTCCACTGGGGCAGCTTGGAGAGTTGGGGCATATACGCTAAAAAGAACAACATGTTCTTGTTGTGTAGTGGGAGGCATAAAGAGGTAATGCGATCAGAATGAACTGTCAGCAACTTTTCATGTTTGGAGGCAATGGAGTTTTTAATCATGAACCCAACTCCTGAAAGGTGACTTTTGGGTTTTGGTTTGCATGAGCAGTAGAGTGTTCGGCAGCACATATACTAAAATTGGAATGATACAGAGAAGATTATCATGGCCCCTGCGCAAGGATGACATGAAAATTCGTGAAGCGTTCCATATATATTTTTTTATTAATACAGAAAAGAGAAAATGAAGAGAAAATTAAAATATAACACACACTTACACAAGTTGGATATAACAACAATTTTCTACTTCCCACCGAAAACAGATTCTATCACTGTAGTTTTATAAGCACCCCAAAAGACATCCAGCAAAGAACAAAAACAGTAACAACAAAATGGTTCTATTTCCCTGAAACTCAAACAAAATGCAAGTAGCGGCAGCAGGAGCAGGGGCCTAGCACAGAACAAGAGCTGTAGCACGTCCTTCTTCTACTTCAGGCATAATGGAACCGACTAAACCACTCCCACACACTGGATTTTACTCCTTTTGAGATGATGTCGTAATATGGTATGGCATACAATATTATTGGTTAGAAGAAGTCAACTGTTAGCTAGCCCAGCCCAGCTCAAGTCAGCTGACAATCCCAGGCCTGGTCTGAACTTTAAAACCTAAATTTAGGCCTACTTGGCTAAACCCATAACAAGTGTGTAGCCGGTGCCATGTTCTTTAAGGCTGCCTTCCTCATGAAGATGAACTTCACTGAGAGCAGCAATGTGGATTTTGAGTTGTGACATTTCATGGGCAATTAGAGCAGAACGATGCTCAGGACATCCACTATCCGCAGTATTAAGCATGGTTCTGATGTTCCAAAATGCAAGTGTCAATTTGAACACACATTTGCAGGCAGGTGTATGCCTTTGAAATCTCTCTGTTTTTGTTTGATCTCACAGAAGATGCTGGTTGGCCACGGTCATCCAACCGTGTGTGGAGATGAGCTTTTCTTAGGCCACCTTGCTAGGTCACTGTCCATGTGCAGCAAGCAGTGGTCTCCTTAAAAAAGCCTGCTTGGTCATTCAAGATGCTGCCTCACGAGACTGTCATCTCTGGGTTCAGTCTTGAATGACTGCATGCAGGGTTGGGTCTGCAGCTATCAGAACTTCCTGTTATCTGCCATTTCGACCCTTGCCTGTTGCTACAGGGCTTTGCAGTGTGGGTGAACGCTTTGAGTCTGTGCAATGGATTTTTTAGGTGAGGCACAGTGTGTGTGGAACTGGCCCCACCCTTTACTCCTAAGGTTCACCTGCCACGGCCTAGCAAGCTTGGATAGTGACAGTGAACACCTCAGGATGTAGGTTTGGTTAGAGTATCCTTCTCTTAGATGGATGGCCTTACAGAGCTAAATGAGCTCCATCCGCCCGGGTTTTGGAGTTAGAATTGTCCTTCTCCTAGGATGGTTGTCAGAGGGCTAGTGAGCCCATCCTGCTCATGGACATACTTTGTCTGACTCTTCAGCTGAGACCTGTGTGGCATGGGAGACTATACTGGAGGCACATACCACACAGCACACAACCAGCATAGCACACAACCTCATGAAGGCATGCAAGCTTCTCCTCCGTGACAAGGGGGTGTCCACGGAGGAGAATGTGAGTATATACTGAATTTATTTCCAGCAGTTCAACTATTTTAACTGATTGAACATATGCAGTGCATAAGAAACTCTAATATGACATGGTCATTTAATTTTCCAGTGTATTATATTAAGATATAATTACATACTAAGAAGGCATTAAAATTAAACAATACCACAAGTCATGCACTGATATTGAGATTCTACTTTAACTCTGCCTAAAACAATAATCTGAAACTAATCCTCTGTGCCTGGTATTGAAATACCAGGTTCTCACAACTCGGGCATCTTGGAATTGTTTGCTCCTAATGAGATGAGTAACACAAGCTGTTCACAGAGATCGTAAGATCTGAGCTTTTCCATATGGAAACTTTAATGCACAATCTAAATGCACCTTGGTGAACACTGGTCTTCCAGGGGTTCCAAAAATGCCTTACAGAGAAGGGAGAGAGAAGTATTTCACAATTCAGTATGATTAAGCACTCCATAAATCTTTTTTGCTCACAAACCACAGGCATTTTTAGAGTTTGAACTAAAGTGATAAACACTGTCCTAAATGCTATTTCCTAAGTGTTACTTAAAGCTTTACTCTTTCAAGACTTCTTTTTTGGTGCACGCTTGTAAACAGCTTATATATTAAAGATATGTCCTTATAAAGCAACTTACATTACACAGAGATTAATAATTTTTTAGGCAAAAAATGCAGTGCAATGTAGTGATACTGACTTGCAAACAGAATAATACGGGGCATAATAAAAAAGATAAATAGCAGGAAGTCCACTGAGAAAAATGGCACTCACATCAAAATCCTGCAAAGACTCTTACAGAAAGTGGAAAATCCCATACCATTTATACAACAAAAAAGGCAAATCTGAATTATTTTAAACAATTTAACAAAGAGCTTGCTTTCTGTCAAATGTTATTTATTTCATATGCCCTTGTAATTATTTAGTAACTTACTGCAGAGAACCAATCCTAAGCATGTTTACTCTTAAACATTCTGAATATTGCTACAGGAAAAGTGATCGAAGGAGAGAGTAATGCAGAGGTGGGGCAGTGCTGTTCTGACTCAACCTCCTGCTCCACCTTGAGACTGGTGCTCATTCCACCCCTGCCAGCTCCCAGCTCACTTCTGGGAGAAGGGCTGGCTGTGCATATGTGAACAAAACATGCAGAAACTTTAATTTATATAATAGGTGTGTACCAAGTCAATTATAAAGGACACAGATTGGGCCTCCTCATTCTGTTTTAACTCTATCTTCTCTTTTTTCTCTCATCTCTTTCTCCCCTCTTTCACTGTCTTTGTTTATAGAGCATTGGCAGCATGTAGATTTGAATACAAACTTGTTGATGGGAATACTGAAAAAAGACAATAAATTCTTTTCACATTGAAATGAGTATAGCTAGTATTATCCCTTTTTAAACTTGGCAAAAGCACAACATATTTGTGATAGCAATTAAGTGCTGCATATCTGATTTTGTTCTCCACTATACTTGAACAGAAGTAGAAATGTGCACATAACAACATCCAACATTTCTGTTTTCATCTTCTCTCTGTGACACAATGAAGTTGTGATACTGGAAAATATTCTTTAAAGTACATTTTCACCATAGTCTCAACTTTTAATATTACAGTGAGAGTTAAAATTCTTTATCAGTGGCTTATTAGAAATATGAGTACATATCAATTTTCTCCTTCAGTTCATCTGATCTGTCTAAACAACTAGATAACACATCAAGAAGGCCACTATGTACTATATGTATGCAAACCTTTGCCCATAGGGAATTGTTTGGTTAAGTTTCCCTGCAATCATTCTTAAGACTGAAAACATTAAACGTTTTTGATTAAATGCCCTTGGCACAAAGACCAGGACTATACTCAGGAGATCTACTGATGACATTCTCATCAGTACACAGAAGGATTGGCATATCTCACAGGAATAACTGGATGTTTCTGATATGTGAATAACAGTGGATTGGCTCAGCTGGTTAGAGTATGGCGGTAATAATGCCAAGGTTGTGGGTTCAATCCCAGTATGGGCCATTCACTTAAGAGCTGGACTTGATGATCTTTGTGGATCCCTTTCAACTCAGAATATTCTGTGAAACAAATTAAGTAATCGGACAAAAATCACCAATATTATAGACTGACGGAAATACATAGGACTGAAGAGAAGTAATTAAGAAATTAATTTCTTGCATTAGTTAACTGCATAATGACTATGAACCATCAAGATACGGAAATGGTGGACAACAGCAAGTAATATGCTGGTTATATCACCTGAAGTATTTTTAATACAGCTCTACAGGGCTTCTGTTAGACCACATTTCAAATTATTATACATTATTACCTTAGATCAGGCTTTGTACAAAGTCAAGTGAAAAAAACTCTGGTATAATCTACCAGTATAGCTGGTGGATACAAACTTGGGCTACAAAACCAATGAATTGTGAATGGGGCATAAGGTAGCCTTTGCCTGCCCTCAGTGTTCCCAGCAGATCTCCAGCTTATGCATTTGGTGGTAAATAGACAAAAACTGGTTCTAGTTGCAGCAGGAATGGCACAACCTACCTACACACAGTGAAATTCTCCTCCCTTCTCCCAGAAATACATAGATGCAGATAGCCTATTCAGACTTCCCCACGTTTTGAGTCTACCATTAGCAAATTTGTGCATGACATGAGATTGGGTCAGTGTCTATCTCCTGGAAGGTAGGAGGGCTCTGCAGAGCTGCATAGGTAGGTTGAATCCAACAGCAGAAAGTTCAACAAGAACAATGCTGGGCCCTATAGATTGGCCACAATAACCCCATGCAGCACTGCAGGCTGTGGGCAGAGTGTCTGCAAAGCTGCCCGAAGGAAAAGGACTTGGGAGCGCTGGTCGACAGCAGCTGAACATGAGCCAGCAATATGCTCAGGTGGTCAAGAA
Source organism: Sakesphorus luctuosus (assembly GCA_013396695.1). Taxonomy (NCBI): domain Eukaryota; kingdom Metazoa; phylum Chordata; class Aves; order Passeriformes; family Thamnophilidae; genus Sakesphorus; species Sakesphorus luctuosus. The sequence goes on from VWZD01003269.1 coordinate 52,988, forward strand.
GACCAATGGCATCCTGGCTTTTATCAGGAATAGTGCAGTCTGTAGGACTAGGGAGATGATTCTTCCCCTGTACATGGCACTGGTGATGTGACACTTTGAGTAGTGTCCAGTTCTGAGTCCCTCAAAGAAGGAAGGACATTGAGGTGCTGGAGCAAGTCCAGAGATGGGCAGGAAAGCTGGTGGAGGGTCTGGAGCACAAGTCCTGTGAGGAGTGGCTGAGACAGCTGGAGAAGATGTAGCTCAAGGGAAACCTTATCTCTCATTACCTGAAAGGATATTGTAGCAAGGTGAGGGTTGGTCTCTCTCCCAGCATCTAGTCATAGGACAAGAGGACATAGTCTTAAGCTGCACAAGCAGAGGTTTGAGTTGGACATTAGTAAGAAATTCTTCACAGAACTGGTGATTAGGTATGGGAATGGCCTGCCCAGGAAGGTGGTGAAGTTTCCTTAAACAACTGCCAGAAGGTGTCAGCTTGCATTTAGTGCCATGTTCTAGTTGACATGGTAGTGTTAGGTCATAGGTTGGACTTAATGAAGAAGTCTTTTCCAAATTAATTGATTCTGTGATTTTGTGGTTTGTGCTAACATGCAAAGCGCACACAGAGTATGAATTGTTTCAGGCCCAAATTGTGCTATCCTCATGCTAGTAATTCATGGACAGTCTAGTGACAGTGTCCAAGACCAAGTTTTGACTTTATTTAGTGTAATACATAAAAATAATTAGTGGAGACTGTGAAGCTTTATAGTTAACACTGCAACACAAAGCAGAGTTGCTACTCCATCCATGACCTTCCTAATATACTAGTTTTAAGACAGTACTTTATGTGTGTTGGGAAACTTATTAAGTCTTTTCATTTAAGCAAGAAACTTCCAGACTACAAAACTAAAGCAAACCAAGCAAAAAAAGCAAATTAGTATTTGCATATAAAACCCAGCAAAATTATAGATCCATATCTACAAAGTATTTGTATTAGATACGTGATTCCCTATCACTGAATCCACACCAGAGTGATCTGATGTTATGTCACTGAAAGTTTCTTGAATGTGTTGCTTAGACATCTGACCTATGTTCTTCACTTAACTAGTCACTAGTTAAAGTTCATGATGCGTCGATCTTCTTTTGTTAGTTAAAATATAATGAAGGACATCCTTCCAGATTTGGTTATGGCAATTTACTGTGACTGTCCCTCCTGGTGTCTCTTTGGCATACAAAGTAGCTCTTTGAACTTGTTTCCTCAACAGTTTAGGGGTGGTGTTGGGAAAAATATGTGTTTATATATGCAGTTAATTGAGATCAGCAAAAGCTTTCAGACAGAAAAAATGTCTTGGATTTTTGGAACAGGGATAAATTAAATACAGTAAGTGATATTCTGCACAATAATAGTATTCTCTTTGGTTTTGCTCATGGAATAAAATATTGTTATGAATAAGAATATAACCTGTGGTATGAAAAGTAATATTATTAAGCTGACTTTCATGAACGTGAATGCTAATTATAGCTGCTAATCCAATGAGACACATTTCAGAGGTGTGGATAATCACCACAAATTTCACCTTTCTGTGAATATATAATGGAGCATCAGAGACTTATTTCTAAGCATATCAACTTCTGTCAAGAGATTTTCATGACATCAAACATTGATTAAGCTAAACTTAGGTCTACAATACAAGAGATGGCTTTGAAGTGCTCGTAGGCATCATTTAAAATGTATCTTTGCAGAGACCTCTACTACAGTGTGTGAAATGAAAAGAAGGGAATATGTCAACTTGCATAATGTACTTGGAAAGTACAAAGTAGAAAGTTTTTGTGCTTTTTGTTAATTTAAACCTGGAGAGTGTGAAGGAGCAAAGAATAAGCAAGGGAGATAATTATAATTAATGCTTTTGATGCTTGTTGTTCTTACTCATGGAAAGCTTCTGTCAACAAACTGGGATAAACTTGTCAGGCTACTAGGTTCTGTGTGTGTGAGAACAAGAGTGCATGCATGTACATGCACTGTATGCACAGAGGAATATATACACACTGTACATAAACATACACCAATACAGAGGAATGTTTCCCGTTAAAGAGAAAGTCTTCATTAGTTTTGCAAATTTGATATGTTACAGACATAGACAAATGCTATCCTAGTATCTAGTCTCAAAACTCACACATGTAGCACATATACATTTATGTATTTCTGTCTGTTTTATCTCGTGCAATAAAGTAGTATTTACATCAATTTCATTTTTCTGCTCCATGAGCCTCCACTTCACATGAATCCACCTCATTCAACCTCTGTGCCATAGCATATATACATCTGACACCACAATTTCTACTCATTTGCTGAGCAAAATACAGGAATTCTATCTTTGCCTAGTTCTTCCCCAAATCCATGAGAATGACAGTACATTCTTAGGATTTTGTAATGCTATGTATGTAATACTGTCTTTCTCTTTCAGATGGCCTGGGTTTGGCTGAGACAGAGGTTTCTCTTCCCAAGTTACACTGATGTGTGATGGAATCTGACTTTCCTGGAGATGGCTGAACACCTGCCTGCCCGCAGGGAATGGTGAATAAATTACTCAGTTTACAGTAGACTTTATTATTAAAGTCAGTATAAGAACCCAAAGAACACAAAAATGCTACTCAGTATTTCATTAATGCCCAGAGAACCTCCTGTCTTCAAATGCAATAAATCTTTCGGAAGAAAACAGAATAATTCTTCAGTTTGTAGGAGGATCCTGTGCTAAGTTCAGCTCATTTCTCACAGCATCAGAACATCCTCTTTTTTCACTATTTGCATTAGCAGTTAAGAGCACTATGTCTTCCAGGAGCCATTGCTCCAAATTTTACTAAAGGCCTTTTCTACACAATACTGTGCTCTGAGGAGTCTTTCAGCTCTCAGTATGGTCAACAGAAAACTGAGGTGCTCAAAAGGAAGCCTTTAAAGTAGTTATGAGATTGGGGCCTCACATACTATTTTTTACATTGAATAAGGTTACTATTTTCTAGACCTTTACTGTCATTATCTTGCTGAACTGCCACATCACCACTTGATAAAATTTTATGCAGATGTTTTCTAGTATCCAGCCCCTGATGCTCTTACAGTCCTGATCAGCTGACAGGGATAAATGCAAAGGTAACTGAGGAACTCAAGGATTGTGTTTAGGAGGGACATTATGCAGCTTCCAAGGAGGATTCATGGGATGAAACAGACATCCAAGCTGACTCCAAAAAGGCTCCTTCCACAGGCAATGGAGAGAAATATGCTCATGTAGGAAATGATTCACCTCAATTCCAGGAACTCAGTGAAATTGCCTAAGCAAGTCTAGTGACATTTGGGCTAGGATATCCGACATGATGTTCCACTGAGATACCAGAAGGGCAAAATCCTGTTGCAGAACCTATATATGTAGCGGGTGGGTTGAGGCATCAAGGAAGCGATTTTAAACATCTGCCAAACCCGCAGTTTTGGATGTCTTAGAGCATCTAAAATATGTTTAAGACCTCCAATTAATTATAGATGTCAATGTGAGAATAAGATGTGCCCTAGGAATGTCTATTTCTTTCCTTAGCAAAGATATTCAGGGGTAATTACATCAGATACAGATGACTGCAGTCAAGTGAGATGAATAAAACTCTCAATGGTAGTCAGATAATGCTTTGAAACAGACCAACCACAAAATATACAGGAGTTCTATTACTACTCTCGTACCCTGCCTGCAGGTACACTGTAGCAACCGCAAAACTTCCAGGTCCTAGGGAAATCACAGGTTGTCTAAATACTCTGGCTTGGGGGCAATTTGCCTCTGATATGGTGTATTTCATGTTAATCATACTGTAAGGTGTGTAAATACTACTCATCGTTCTTTTTATGGAAAAGTTTTATTAACCAAACCATATTTGAAGTTATGTGAGAATGGCATAGACAATTTACTAGCCATAACAAGGCTATACAAATTTCAGTCAGAAACCTTTTCTTTTTCACCTCTATCTTACCTTTTTTAATTTAACTGTAAATCTCCAGTAAAGGCAATGCTCCTCAGTGTTGTTTTGAATTAATATTGTAATTTGTTGCAATTCCATTGATCTAATAAGATTGTCTGGCTAACACCATCAAACAACATAGACAGGAGAAACAAAGGAAATAAAGTTAAGCAGACAAAATTTAAAGGAGGTAATTATGATGCTTATAGATAACAGTGTAATTTTTGGTTTTCTACTATTTTAAAGACCATATAAAAACATATAAATGGCCTTTGATGTCTAGAAACACATAAGAGGGTGACATGGAGTCATTTATCAGGTCTGTTTGTGTAACTCTACATAACACATGCCTTTCAGAAACTGAAGCACGCCAATGGAGCATTATGTTTTGGGGATGTAATTTCAGTTCATAAAGTTTGAATGGCAGACCAGATTACTGGAGAGATCATGCCTGCTCCATGAAGTGTTGCCACAGCTCAGAGAGGATTGCTCAAACCAGCTTCAAATAAGCAAGGATCCTCTTTAGTAGGACAGTTTCTGGTTCTCTAGAACTGTTGTGCATGATCCACAAAGGCAAAATAAGAAGACTTTCAAAAGAATTTTCCAAAGGATTTTTATTTCCTTGGATATTTGGAATGCAGGCACCTATGAATAAAAACTATAAATATTTCTCTTTTTTTTTTTAATTATGGTTCTTATGTAGGTAGATTGCAACCATGTTCGTTACATGATAAGGTTGGTTTAAATTTTGCTTTCTACTGATGAATTGTTTGCTTGTTCTTGTCTTCAGTCCTCCCAAACACAATCTCAAATTAGCAATTTTTATGTAAATCTAAAAACATGGTGTACAACTAAAATTGATCAAATAATTTCCTCTACTAAGTCAATAATATACTATTTTAATAGGATTCACACTACAATTAAAGTGCTGAAAAATGTCCTGAACACTAAAGTGACTTTTTTAACTGAGAGCCATTTCCTTAGAGGATAATATCTCTGTTAAAAAAAAGATAATTAAAACCTTTATAAGGCGACTGTCACCCAACTATACTAATTAGGGATTATAAAAACCCCACAGATTATAAAAAATAAATCTGAAATTCCCCCCCAAAGTAAACCAGAAACATTAAAGACAAAATATATAATATTCTAACCTTCACATAAAAGCACAGATGTATTAAAAAAAAAAAACCTCCAAATCTCCAACTTTTAGTACAATTCTGATGTGTAAACAAAACAATCACCATGTAGCATTTGCTGAGAAAAACGAGAATGATGAGATACAGTGTGGATCACAGATTATTGCACTTTAATTTCTAAATGAGCTTAGACATCTGTGAAATTAAAACCCCAGGGCGGACAATTTATGTGACACTATGTTGAGAAAGGAACAGAGCTTTGAGATGCAAATTTCAGCTTTCCATTGCGTCAGAGCAGGTAACCTTGCAAACAACCTTCACACAGACCAGTCTTCTCCACTCTGACTGATGTCTCCCATATGTATCTATTTCTCCTCTCCATTTTCCAATCAAGCTGACAGCAATTCCCTGTTCACTTTCTAAAGAGACTGATAAAAGCCAGGCTGGACTTGTACCTGTTATTAACCTCTCTTGTACCATTATTACTTATTTTTCTCCTCTGAGATAAGCAGTTACATTGCACTTGCTGATTTTTGCATGTGATATGTTATTACACAAAAATGGTACTGCAAATGTCAGCCTATTACTGGGTCATTACAGTCAGGTCATGATATTTGAAAATTTGATGTTCTTAACCTTTTCAGGAATTAACCAACATATATTATGGGATTATTTATCTTTGTTTGTTGTTTTTGTCATCCTTGTTGTTGTTGCTTACATCAATTATTCATGATACAAGGGCATATATTGTGCTATAAAAAGCCATGAAATCTAATTGATTTATTCACATTAGTGAATAAACTATGATTAAATAATTGATAATCTTTACATAATTATTTTCACTGGCCCCTTTCAGTCTTACTGATCATTGTGAAGGAATATTTTTGAGGTCCGCATATGCACAAATAGTTACTCTAATGTCTTCTGTGTATATACTATGGTATGAGATAGAATAAGATGGGAAATGGCCTCAAGTTGCAACAGGGGATGTTTAAATTGGATATTAGGAAAAATTTCTTTACCACAATGTTGGAATAGGATGCCCAGGGAATTTGTGGAGTCAACATCCCTCAAAGTATTTAGAACATGTATAGATGTGGCACCATGCGGACATGGTTTAGTAGTGGACTTGAGAGTGCTGGTTTAACAGTTGGATTAGGTGATCTTAAGGACATTTTTCAGCTTAAATGATTATATGACACCTTCATATTTCTTGCAAAATAAGGCTAAATAATGGATAGTTCTCCTTTTNNNNTCAAAACAGAGTTTATGAACCTAGACTCCATCTACTACTCACATACTTAAAGTCAAGTTCTCTAAATAAATCATTTCAAGAATTTTTTTTCTTGACTTCTCTGCATACCACAGAAGTATACGGTTTCTGCAGATAACATATTAGTATGTCAGTTGTCTTCTTTTTGGGTATCACATTAAAAATATTCTTATATAAACAACATACAAAGAATAAGTTTTCTAAATGTATAGCTAAAATTTTAATTTATACGTATATATTTAAATTAATTTATTCAATACACTTAACAGAAAAAAGTCACCTAGAAAGTCTTCTATGAGAACGTTCTTTGGTTGCTAGTATAATAATTGTGGGGAAGTTACTAAAAAGCTCTGTGCATATATTTTTCACTAGATTTTTATAGATGTTTTTGTAGAGGATTAATACCAATGGTACATGGGCCATCTGCTGTCCAGTTTTAAGAAATGAGTTGTCATTCCTCAACATTAAGGAAATATCACTCTTTTCCTGATATATCCTTCATGGATAAATGCTCTTGAAAACTCAAGACAACTCCCAAAGGTACAAATCAGTTTTTACAGTGACAATATTGAAACTCGCTTAAAACATGTAGCTGACAATACCCTGCTAGAGAAAATGGTTTGTGTGTCTTTTTCAGACCCCTGAGAATCACTACTGAAACAAAATCTTCACAGATGCAACCATGTAAAAGGGCAGTTTTATAAAACATTTATTAAAACAATCAGCAGTTCTTAAATTATGAACTGTATAAAATTGTGCTATTATCATAGCAATCACTCTCAATTATGAGAAAAACAGAAAAAAGCCTTCATAACTTGTAAGCAATATAAGCTATATAAAAAAAAATCCCAAAGTAATGACCCTAGCAGCCATGAAGATATAAGCTCCAGAAGCGATTTATTACCTCTCTGGGAAAGTGAATGGGCATGGTGTGATAAATTAATTCTAAGAAGGAATATTTTTAAGGAAAGCTATTGCTTCATGTTAGCACAATAAGCTGTTGCCTCAGTTGCTGGTGTGACACAACCAACCAGGAAGAATGAGAGCTGCATCAGAAGGCCATTCACAGAAGGAAATATAAAATTCTTCCTGGTGGTCCTGTAGTGGAAAAGCTGACTCCAAAATGTCAGCAGTATGGCTCTTCAGTGAAAGCAAAGTATGCCTTCATTAATTTTCCTGGAGAATTTTCTATAGTAAATTTCTTTTGCCTTTTGTTATTGTGTTATTGCTACCAATGCAATCCAAAGTCAATGGAGGGCTCATTAGAGACACTCCAATATTTGAACTTTTTTTTTTCTTTAAGAAATCCTCAACTTTTCAAGTTTGTCTTAGATCTATGGACCAAAACTATATAGTTCTCTGGCGGCTTGATCCAATCCATCTATGAAATTTTTTGGACATTTGAATTTCTTTTTAAGACAGTGTGTATCTTTACTTGCCCTTTACTAGGACAAGGCTGCATAATCTACCTTTACTTTTGAAATAAACATTTCTCCAGAGTTTTGACCCTTTCTTCAGGGATATGTTTCCCTGACACATTTGAGATATAAATTTTTTAAATGAACTTTTTAATACACAGTATCTAATTGTGGACTAGCCTAGCAGGCAGCCTCAGCAGGTGCATTTCTATCAAAATAATTTCCCTACATTTTCTATATAATTGAATTGACAAAGTTCTGCTGCATCATGATGTTTTCTCTCATTATAATGACAGCTGTGATATATTGCAAGTTAGTTGCTTGAGTGGAAGAAAAAAGTAAGAAGAAAAAAATATGCATTTTAACCATAATTCTTCAAACAAAGCACCTGAAGGAGAGAAAAATCAAGCAACAAATCATTAATCCTGATAGGTGGCAAATAATCTGAAATGTTAAATATTTTTTGTTCCAGAAGTACCTAGAGTGTTTTTTGAACATTCACCATATTAGAAGTAAAAAAAATTCTTCTAACATTACTATGTGCACTCAAAATATTATTCCTTGCAGTAGAAGAAAAAAAAAATTGCCAATACCTTAAAGAAGCTCATGGTGTTCCTCAGTTCTGCCTGGTAGTGTAAATAAGGTTTTCTTTTACCTTTCCTATCAGGAACACCCATTTCAAAACATGTATTAAATATAAGCAGAAATTATCATATGAATCATCTGAGTGACATACTGTAACTGCAATTTTCAGCCATTTAGAAAGTGCCCTAAGAATAACTTGCCCTGTAAAAAATGGAGCCTATTCACTAAAAAAACAAACAAACAAAACCCCAAACAAACAAACAAACCACACCCCAGAAAAAGAGAGTAAAATCACTCTGTATCTACATTTGTTTTCAAAAAATTTCAAAGAATTATTTGCAATCATTGGGAAAAGCAACTACAGAACTGAGTAGCTTTTATACTCTGCTGTATTGAAGTGTGTTGAATTTCCTAAAAATCGGGAATGAACTTCCTCAGATAGGACTTATTATACTACCATAATTGTGATTTCTTAGTCTGAATATTACTTTATATTAGTAAACATATGTGGCACAACATATAAACAGTTAATTATGGGGCTATTGACTGAGTAATTCTTTTCCCATTACCAGTTCTCAAAGATTTCACCTGAATTGAAAATTGCTGTTGTTTCAAATATCTTTTTAATTCTTATTAGAAGAAGCTTTTATATTATTATCTTATACCCCCTCAAAACATGTTGCTTCTGTCAAAACCCTTTAGATACATGCAAGGACTATTTTTTACCACTCACTCAGTACTTTTCAGAAACCAAATGTTGACATAGACACTTAATGGGAAAAATTTAGTTGTGGCAGAGAGGTAGGCTGAAGGAAGGAAAATGTAAATTAGTAGCGTTCATTTTATGCAAGGCCCTTTGCTACATGTGGCAGAGTGTGTAGTGTGTGTGCTTTTTTTACAGTCCTTCATCTGAATGACATACAGATCAGATGCACTTCTCAATAGTGAACAGCCTACTCCCGGCTTCTCTTTGCCTCTAGTGTCAGCTAAAGGTTCAGGTAGAAGATGGTGGAAGGTGAAAGAAAGCTCTCAGGAAACAAAATAGCATACTTACTGGGAGATTGTTGCCCCAAGGGTAATTCATCAGATTTACTGCGTGTTAACTGCACAGACTGCTCTTTTAGGAAAGATGACAGGAGGAACAGGCTTCAACATTAAGGCTATTACACTGCATTTAGTGGCAAAGCCCATTCCAGCCTGGAGAGTGAACCAAGCCCTTGATATCCATTGACTCAGATAAAATTTTATAAACCTGACTTACACCTAGACCAAAACACCAAATATCTTTTGAGAAGTCAGGAGTATCCAAAACCTCCCTTGGGGGTGGTATATATTGCAGAATTCTTACAAGAGAACTGTAGTTCTGGACCAGCAGAATGAGCAGAATGCATTGAACACCAGAATTAAAGGAACTGAACTATGTCATAACTGTTAATAGGCAAGTTGAGTATAATAACTGGTATGATCAGTGGCTTTCCAGAACCCAGTTCAGCTGCCCACACACAGACACAATGTGTGGGCACTGCCTGATTAGACTGGGACAAAGGCATCAGGGACCTTTACTTGTGTCACAGTTTAATTAATTCCTTGACCGATCACTGATCTTTCAGAAAACATGAATTCTGGCTAACCTTTCTTAAAATTCATTGGGAAAAAAAATTGGAATACCATTTCAAGTATTCAAGTATTTAAAGTATTCAAGTACTCAAGTTCCTCAAAAGAGAAAGGGAGGTACAATGAAGAAAATATATTAAGAACTGCATTTTCAAAGGTTTTAGGAATTTTTTTCCAACTAAGTATCCATTTGTTTCTAAGCATATATGAAATGTTTTCACAGATTTGTGCAAGTACATTGCATAGGAATGAGGGCAAACTTCATGGGCATCATTGTTCATCCTTTACAGAGAGTAAAATTTATAAAAGTCACCTATCAGTCCTTACTCTAGAACTTTAATGAACTCACAGAGCAGAAAAATACATTTAAGTAAAAACCACAAATATTATTTAATAAAGTTTTGGCACAAAGCTTAATATGATACTTAAAATTTACTATAATCTCATAAAATATGGACTAATTCAAAACATCAATTATTTAATGTTGGGCAGGTTATTAATGTAGCAGCAAATTAGCTATCAGAATCTGAAATCTTTCTGGTATGTACTAGTATTACTGAAATTGTAAAGGAAACTATTGTTCTTTAATTTTTGTCCTTGCCAGTAATACTCTTGCTGTCTTTACCTCTAGCTATTACCTCAAGGAAATGGATGTAATCTCAGTGAACATTGTGTTGCATATTAAATAATCTCAATTAAAAAGCAATGTTTACTTAAATGCACTTTGTTTATTTCTAGTAGTAAACATTGCATCTATTTTTGATTCTTACATAATTGTGCTGGTTTAGAAGTAAACCAGCAGGAGAAAAGATCTCAACACGAGAGAGATTATAAGTCAGAGCTACAATTTAATAATAATAATACAGTAAATACACTGACACAAAGGGAAATTGCTTTCAACTCCCAAAACCCAGCAGTATAACCCAGTGCCCTGGAGTACAAACCCAAGGGGTTTGTTAGCCCTTGTGCTGAGACCCACGTGGTTCCCCCAAGTCCAAAGCAAAAGGAAGTGAAAAACCTGGTGGTGCACGTGATGGCTGTAGTCTGGCCGAGAGTGGTGGTTTCTTCCTGTCGAGGTCCTGCTGCTCCTCTGGATCCGACAAAAGGTTCCCGAGGTCTTCTTACCCACCCCTTATGTACCCTCAGGGAGCACCCAGTCCCTCCCCCAGGGAGGGGACTCACACAATGGGTGATTAACTCTGTGAGTCATGGGCTATTTTTGAACTGTTGATGGCCCATGAGCAGCTACGCCTCCTCAGGCTGGGAGTGGAGGTGCTAACGACTCCCTGGGAAGCTGCTGCAAATGGGCCATTGACCTTGGGAATGAATAGAGGGGGTAGAACACACAGCTTTGATCACCCCCACACAGTGAAAACTGGTCCCACCTGCTGAACTAGGACAACAATAAAGGCATTGTCTGAAATTTATGTGCTTGTATCTAATCATCTTGGAGAATATTACCTCAAAAATTGCACGATCATTTACCACTTTTCTCAAATGTATTTATAGTTAAAACCCTATTGCAGAGATGCATTTACCTATGTGTCATGCATTTCCCAGCTCCATGCATTATGAGGATTTCCAGAGTTGAAAAATCACTGTAACATAGAAATTCCACTTCACATAAAAATCTGAATTCACTTAAAAGTTTTACCTGTCCTGAAACTAGCTCCAGATCTAAGGAAATGAAAGGAATACAGGAGTGGATATGGCTCTATGGGACCTACATATCATGACCTTAAATTCAAATGGATTTATGTAAAATTCAGTGGACGAGAGTCCAAGAGGGCACATTTACCTAACCTCTCAGACAGTAAGTAAGTGGTTCATATGACCTACAGCAAAGGTGTCTAAAATTTGCTTTTATATCATGCATTGGAGAGCTTTTGGATGAACAAGACAAAGAAGTTGTCATGGGAACAGAAACAAAACTCCAGCTTTTCCATCTCCCATAGGAACAGCTACATTATCTAGTGGAACTATCAGGACTTCTGTTCCTTGATTTCAGTTTTGGCTCTTCTGCCTAACATTGCTGGCTGTGTAGTGGTATGGCATTAATAGAAAGTTGCCATTTGTGGGTGTAGTCCAGAACTTGAGAACTGCCCAAACTCTCATATGGATGCAAGCTTAAAACCCCTGGGGACAGGAAGGAAAAGTTCCAGATATCCATGTCCTGAAGCTCTATTCCACTACTCAGATAACAACTGTTGAGAAAATGTTGGTATGCCAACACATGCTATAATGTCTCCTAAAATGCAAATTATGTCATAAAAAGTGAGATGCTAAAGAAACTCCCTGAGTGGAGATAGAAACAAGATGATCTATGTGACCCTATCAATGTATCTTAAAAGCTTATGTGCCATTTCTTTTCACAATTTGCCACAGACCAGATGTGCTTTGATATGCAAGATGTTTGAACAGCTAATTAATATTTAAAAGTGTCATTCTGGCATAATCTTTATAAACATACATTCGGAATGCACAGCATCCTGTCAAATACAATTTAAAAATAATCATATTCCATAAAATGGTTATGAATGCCTATATGGGTTGCATATGATGCAAATACTTTTGGCTTTATTGAAGACAACATATTTTTTCTTTTTTTCCTTTTTCTGTCATTTTTTCCATTTCTTCCTTCAGAAAATGAGATTCACCTTCAAATGTAGTGAAAACATATTTCCAAATAAAGGCCTTTGGAAAAAGATCCAGTACATCTATTTTCTCTAAAATGCAAAGTTTATTCTTCAAAGGCAGAAGTAATTCATAAAATCTTGCTAGAATTGGTTGTGGTTTAATTTAAATATAAATTTCAAGATTAACCAGCCTCCCACTGAAGAAAAGGAATGCAGTAATTATTTAGTTTTGTAGAAAAGAAAAATAAAATTATATTTTCAACTCTAAAATATCACTTAGCTTGAATAAATATTCAAGATTTATTTAATTATATTTTCATTAAATTATAAATAAAGTTTTTACATTTAAAACCTCAATGGTACCATTTCTATAAAAAGTTTTTATAAGAAGTGTTCTATCTACCAATTTTAATAATACTTATTTGGCAATTAATTAGAATTTCACTTTATTTTGATGTTGACAGAAACAGGACCATTTGCAATGAAATCTTACAAATGGTTAGGTTACAGACAAAATTTACAAAACACAACCTTTTCAGCTGCCATACAATTCCAAAACAGCAGCCTGAAATCACAGCTGCAGTTATCATGACAGTGCAGGTCAACAAGAGACTAACAACGATTTTTCTGGAGCTCAGGCTGCTATTGTTTTTATGTGAAATTGCAATAGGGTAGGCAATGCGGTAATGCTTAGGGGTTGATTGCCTTTTAGCTTTATCAGTTCTTTGAGTTTGAACACCTCATTGAATGGAAGAATGTGGATGTTCAAAAAATGTCAACTTTTATAGCCAACACCTTCAGGAGCTTTTCTGCAACACTGGGTACAGTACAGTTACAATCAAGGAACATCATATATTACATTTCCTTTTTAATTAGCTAACATTGAACATGATAAGCCATTTACGTCTTTGTAATTTTTCTCAGACACGCGTATTTAAAATTTCAGAAAACATAACAAATATTTATGTTTCTGTAAGTATAAGTTTCATGAGCAGAAATTGAGTTTGTTTTGTTGTTTTTGTCCTTTTTTTAATCCCAAAGTACCAATTACTAATAACAGTAAATTACAGAATCTGGATGATAAGGCACTTAGTAGCTTTTCATTAAATCAGGACAGTTTGTGGAGCTGCACATGTGAAAAAAATACTTTGTAATGAAGACATCAATTGTGTGAGGAAAAAAAAAGGATGATCTATTTTAATCGTAAATTGATCTTTTATTCAGGTCATTGACAGTGGCTTTATAAGTAAGGGTGGCATAGCTGAATAGCTTTGTAAGCTAAATATTTTCCATGAAATACAAAAGACACTGAAAAATGAAGGGTGAATAGAAAATAAACATAAATCAAAGATGAAATTAAATAATTGTATTTTAACAATTTATCCTAATAAAAAAAGCATACTTTGCTAAAGTATTTAACGCAACAGTGGTAATACATGGCACATTTTACAAAAATAATAAATTGCAAGTAGTGATGTTTTGTGTGAGAACAGGTACAAGTAATTTGCCCCACATCATACATGTAGGAATTTTAGATCTTTTCTTCCAAGTACTGTGCTAAAACTTTGTCTTTCTTGTAAGATGTTAAATATGTCAGATGAATCAGTCTCTAAAACCCTTATCTATACCTATAGATGACAAAATAATATATGTTATTTAACATATAGATATTCTATATTGTAGCTAGTAGCTTAGAGAAATAAACTATATTCAATTTTCTCAGGTAGCAAGTCTCATTTAGTCTAAGCTTTTCATTTTGTGATGGTTGGAGTTAGCTTTGCAGTCAGATATTTCCTAACAAGATCTTGCAATCAAATATGTATTCTCCTTGGCATGACTTCATACTTTCCAAAGCCCTACTTGAAACTTGTCAGCTGGTTTATAGTTCTGTGAAGGCACTGAAAGATACGCTGTCGTGCCCTTTTCCAAGTGTATTTTAAAATCATTTTTTCCTACCCAAAATATAATGTGCCTAATTTTGTAGGTGACTCCTATATTTAATGAAGCAGCTATGTATGGCACATAATGGTTAACAGCAAAATGTTGATTCATTAGGAGTGACACAGTATTGCTGACTTTCAGAAAGGCATTAAGTTATATTATTTTTCATTCAATATTTGTTAAAATTTTATTACTAATCTAGTCACAGTGTATAATAATTTTTTTAGGATTCAATCATTCCTACATGCCAATTTTTATTTTTTTTTTTAGTT
>VWZD01003269.1:67906-78221 GCA_013396695.1 Sakesphorus luctuosus
AAAGAATCTTAATATACCAGATCATAAAGCGGTTATTCATATGAGCATCATATTCCGCAATTTTTATATTTCATGTATTTTTCAGTGAAAAGGAAAGGAAGGGGGCAACAGCTGACATATCTCAGCCTCATGCTTCAGGGCTTTTTTCTACAATTTATTAGTTAGAAAACTTCCACAAAAGAATAGGACATTTTTTCCCATGAAGAGAAAAAACCCTCAACATATTTTTNTTTTCTTAAAGGCTCTAGGAACGCCAAGTATGAAATGGCTCTAAACTATACATAAAGAAAAGAAAAAAAGTTGAAACACATATTGTGTAAAATCCCCCAACATTACAAAGGAAGAGATGTTGACATTCAGTGGGCTGTTTTCTCTCTGAGTCTGCTGTTACAGCAATGTAAATTATAGCATTAGCTCACTAACTCTTTCAAGACCATTTTTTCAAAGGTGATCACTTGAGTTTATTAAGGACATTGCCACAGTTTTCAAACTGTTTTTCTGCACAAAATTAAGATTTAAGTGGTTTTGTCATTGAAACAACTGTATGTTTTCTGTCATAAAGTTATGTATTGCTCGACTGCTATGTTGAAAAGTTTATAACTTTCATCTCTGATGCGCTTGCATTCCTGAGAAATGTGAAATCTATTTATCATATGAAGTTTCTAAAACACTTCCCTGTGGAAGACAGGCAGTACATAAACATAAGATGTTGTATCACAAAACAGGAGAAATCTTTCTTTATTCATATTCTGCTCATATTTCTGAGGGAAATCCTGGATAATAAAGTAAATGGGAATGTTGCCACTGACTTAATTGAATCTGGAATTTGACTCCTTAAATTTGTCTCCTCTTATCTTCAAGAGGCTCAAAACATTCTTATTCCTTTTTCTCAGACTCCTACTTTATTTCCTGATTATTGTTCTTCCTTTACAAATTGCCCCTTAGGTAGAAAGAAGGCAGTGTATCTGCAAACTCACTTTGTGTTTCCATTAAGACCTAGACTACAACGGCATTTGGTAATGTTGCCACTTGTCCGTATCCCATGTAACTTTGAGGTTCCTCCCCTCAGTAACTTACAGCTGTTAGCTAGCTNAGTTCTCTAGCACCCATGGAGAGAAATAGGTTTTGCCAGACTCCAATTCATTCTTCAATGGATGTCTAAACATCCATTTGAGAGTTAAAGAGTCTGGGTAAGATAAAAGTGAGGACTGTTAGTACACACCAAATAGTAGAGCAAGGATGTGGTTTGCTCAGTCTTGTTACTTTCGAGTTCCTGTAGCAGTTACTTGCAGATCCGTAGCTTACTCTGAAGCAAAGTCTTAACTAGGCTTGTGTAACTACGGAGAGGATCCTCAAAATATACAGTGTGTATCACATTTTCTAACATGACAACATTACCTATCACTTTGTCAAGACATGTGCAATAGGTAGGCACATGGCAAAGCTCAGGCAGAGCCCTCTTTTGTATCCTTTCTTATCCTGTATCACTGTAGCTAAATATAATATGAAGTCAAGTTTCATATTAAATTTCAGTTAAGCTGTTGGCCTCTAATGTCATGTTATATGAAAAAAGATGAAGATCCTGGAGATATCAGACATGACAAATTACTTTATATACCTGGAAACTTGGAAAAGCCTATGAGAAATAAGGTCCCATGGACCCTTAACATGAAAAGGAAACCATTTGAGATTACTTCTGTAGTAAAACGAAGAACAAATCTCTTTTTAGTTTCTTTCAGTCCACGAATTCTACCTGCATTATTAATATTTGCCCTTTTGCTTTTGGAGCAAGCACTCCGAAAAAGCATTCAAGTCACTATAATAAAATCCATATAAAAAAAGAAGCAATAAAAAACACAACATAGATAAAAGGCACGCTTAAAGGAGATGCTGGATAAAGTCTGCTTGAAATCCTTCCTCCCATTGCGTGTTTTACTACCTTTTGCAATATCAATGACCTAATAATAAATGTGCAAATCTCTCCCTTCAGCATAATATTCAACTAGGTAAACAAGAAAACTTGAATTTTCTTTCAAAAAAATTGTAAATCATGCCTATAACTGTTATAAGGAAATCATTTGGAATAATTTTTATAAAGAAATGTGCATTCAAAAGACAGTCAAATTTTGAAGGATAAGTAGTTTCTAAATTCTACCCTTTACCCATTTATTCTCACCTTTTTTTCACTGCCATTTTTCCCTTCTAGCATTTCCATAATAAATATACCACCCCTAAGAAAGAAAAGTCTTTTAGTTCTAAATTTGGTAACACAGTCTGTGATTCCGTTTCTCTGACCACTCTCTCACCTCAGGTCATCTAAGGTCACTGCTTCCCACTTACCCAGTTGGTCTACCCTGACTATGAGGTACTTCAAAAGCCTTACCCACCTTAATGCTAGATGAAACATGGACATACATGGTCTATTTTCTAAGCCTAAGGCCAAATAAATGGCCTAAGAGGGCCATGTCTTATGCTTGATCATACCTGTTCTACATCTCCATCAGATTTTAATTAGAAATTTCTACATTTTGTTTTTTTTTTCTTTTTAATGGACACAAATAATTGTGCTGGAGCCTGTGAGCACAGCTTTCTGGTAGCATGAAACTGAGGATGTGGGTGAATACATACAGGGACAATTCAAGGGGCAAAGCCCAGAGACAGCACTGAGCCACTGGGTAGCACACTGTACCATGGCCAGGAGATAAATGTGCCTCCACTGTCCACTGTTCACACAGCCTAAGGGAAGACCAGCACAGACTCTGCCCAAACTGTGACTGAATGGGATGCTGGAGGGTATGGTGAGTCCTTGCTTCTCAGGTAATTTTTAGAAACATAGATATGCTCTCTGAATTTGTATAATTTCAGAGCTTGCATTTGTGTTCAGGAAAAATAACTCAAGATTCTGTCTTTTAGGATGTTCCAGTTACGAGATAAAATCTCTATCCAGGAAAAGTAAGAATAATTCTTCAAAACATATAGGAAGATTCTCAGGAACTGGCAGTTTTTCCACTGCTTTGCACCTTCTCTGAAAGTAGGTGGCTCTAAAATGAGCTCAAAATGTGCCTACAGGATAAGGGTTAATCTCATTTTTCCATGGAGGCAAAATAAAATTTGGTCAATTTTATAAATCACAAGACAACACATTCTCTTTACATCTCACCAATCAAGAAATTATTAAGGCACTTTCAGATACAAATTAAGAAAAAGTAGTGCAAGATATAAATAGTCCAATTTCATCTTTAGATCACATAAAATGTTGAACCTCTGAACTCCAAATTGTTAGACTGTCTTGAGGTCCATCCATCATTGCTTATAAAACAAAAATATTGAGCTGTCACTTCCATATCTGAAGGCAATTCACCTCTAGTATAAAATTAAAAAAAAAAAGTACAAAATTATTTATGCTGGCCTCTATGTGGCCTAATTACAACAAATCTCACAGATACATATTTTTTTAAGTTAGCTGAGATAAACCAGGTTGATATTAAGTACTTCTGCATATTTCTAGGAAGCATCATGGCTACTGATTTTAATTTTTTTCAAGAAGAGACAGTTGGTGGCCCAGTTTTATTAAGGTCTACAAAGCATATATATAAACCTTTAAATACAGATTGCAATCCTGAAGTTGAACTGGCCTGCCTTATTCCTCCAGCATGATCCTATGAACCTAAATGACATCTGGTAACAGATCAGCCTGCAGAACTGGAACTGAAAATGCTATGAAATCATAAGAGTGAAGACATCATTAAATGCTGACCATTTGCACAATCCTGTATGCAGGTTTTGCTTGTTCTTTAAACAAAATCATTACCATATCACAGGTGGACAGAAATATGCATCAAGACTTTTGTGACATTTAGTCTCAGCAGTCTCTTTTTTCCTGGCTTTTGCTTATCTAGCTTCTGTTTTTCACTGTTCAAGTCCTAATACACCTCACTAATTTAACTGAAATGTACAAAAATATGTAGTGTGATAGAAAATAAATTCTTCTCATTTCAACTTTCACAGAATATCTGTTTTATTAATAGGTGAGTGGTTATTAGAAGATATACAGTCATCATTTATTCAGGAACATATAAATGTATATGAATCATGGAGGGAGGAAGGGAAATAATTCCCATTTCCACACTTTCAATTCTATAACACTTTATCAGATTTTATAAATCTAAGCCACTCCATGTTTTATTTCTTCTCAACTGTTCATATTTTCCTGGAATTAAGTTTTTATTTATATATGAACCTCATAGCAAGTTTTGTTACCTTACAAAAATAAAAGTTGCCATATGCCTTCATAAACAGAATGAGTCACACTTTTATTTGCTTTTATTAGTTTGCTGCATCAACATTGTTTTTGAAAGGTGCAGTTTCTTACTGCCAAAGAAGTTCCAGAAAAGAATATATCATTTCAAACTAAAGTCCATTTCATGAGGAGCTATTCTTTTACTGAACTTCGATTATTAATGTCAAGACTATTATCACAAAAATCCTGGAGGTTCATACTACCCTTTTAATATTTTTTCAAAAAGTATTATAACTGGAAAAAGATGCAACCATTATAGTAATAATCACATTGAAAATAATAGTAACAAGCATACTGAACTATCTTCCCTTTACCTGTTTCCTTTTCTGTTGCTCTATATTTTTATTTGCAATATTTTAAACATCGAACTCTAGCTCTTTATATCCTGAAAGTTAAAGAAAGTTTCTCAATACAGTATCAAAATAGTTAAAAGTATATGCATTTAAAATGGATATTTCTAAAAACTAGATTAGATTTTCTATAATCTCACTGACATATATCTATTCAGAATGCAACAATTCATAAAACAAAGCACCACTTCAGTCGTATTTGGATTCATAAATATTCTAATCTCTTTCTCACAGGTGAATAGTGATAAATATAAACTGTTAATGTAATTTAGGATTCTGAATTGCTAATGTCAATTTATTTTACAGTACACAGGGTAATATACTTTATTATTTTTGTTTCTTTGTACAGCATAATTTTCATTAATAACTGCAAAGTCATTCAAACTTGAATGAGGAAGATGTGATACACCTTAATATCATTCTTCATAATACATTATTGTTTACATAAATTTCTAAGTTGCTCAAAAACTCATTGAAAAACTATGATTTCTTGATTTTCTTTTTTTTTTTTTTTAAAGTAATAATAAAATTAGAGATCAGGAATTAGAGTGTTGAAAGTTCAGGGATATTTATATTTTTATGCTGGCTGCATTGGTGTAGAAGTACCATGAAAAATCACAAGTAATAAGTTTTAAAGATTCTCAATGCATATGAATTAAACAGAAGCAATATAATTTAACAGACTATTCAGTAAAACATCCTTATAGAAAAGAAATATTCACATCATACCATTATCCCAGAGAATAAACTATACACCAGACACTGAAAATTTTAGTGTTGCCATTTAATGAAAAGATAAGAATTAGTGTACCAAATCTTCTTTAATTAAGATGAATTAATTTAAAAATCAATGATAAAAACTAATGTAATAAACTTCAAATGTAGTGGAAAATAGCTTTTTCTAACCAGAGATTTTATAAATTAGCATTTTCTGAATACTTAACAGAGGAGGGCTTAGGGAGTTTGAAAATGTATATGTAACACTAAGCAAAATGCTGATCTTAGTCTAGAAGTCAAAACTTAACTTCTGAAATTAAGTGTTAGATACTACACCATGTTCAGAGTTAGGGAAAATACAAATTATTCAGAATATCTGTGTGTAAAAAATACCACTTTTACTGAGCCTCTAGAAATAATATCAAGAAGAGCAATTAAGTAAACAATTAACAAACAATTAGCATAATAATGGCACATTTGGACTTTACAAAGCTAGAAAATCAGAATTCTCTAGATGTATCCCAGGTGCTCCAAAACCACAGATTTCTGTTCAGTGGCAGTTTGAATAGCTGCCCCTTAGCTGAGTGAAGTGCCCTGTGTTCACCTGGAAAAGCTGTTTGTGTGACTGCATAGAAGAAACATTTAACTGAATGATTGTCATTTCAGACAAGTCAGTTTCCCAGTCTCCATTTCTGCATAGCTGCCCAAATGTCTATGTTAGCATAGAACTGATGCAGAGCCAGGAAGACGTGGCTGAGGTGGGGCAGAGATTCATAGGATGAAAGAGACACCAAAAAAAGTTAATGATGAGCCACAGTTAGAACCATCCGAAACCCCCATCAACATTGCAATAAGCTGGGGTTGCAATTTAGGTCTCAGAGAGAGATGCACACAGATATGCAGTGACAGCATTCCTGCCCTTTCTTTCATAAAGTATACATTTAATGTAAACAGCGTAAAAGTCAAGAACCAACTGAAAATTCTCACTGTTTGTATGAACTAAGAATTCTACTTCTAAGAAGCACTCCATAGAAATGAAAGGCATGTTTTCAGGTATATCTACCGGCAGAAATTAAAATGAAAAATGTTTTCTTTTCTTATTTAATATGATTTTGAGAGACTACCTTTTTTTCCTCTCTTTTTCAGCCCGATGATGATGATGATGATTTTGTCATTTCTCTCCAGAAAGAAGCAAAAAAGAACACAGTAACATTTTTCTCACATTGCAGTGTTGCTTGGGGAACTAACAACAAACTTTGTATTTAGACATGCGTCTCAACGTTTCTAGTATGAAAGTCTCCTGTGTTTTGCATGGAGAGTCTCTGTTACAGAGACGCCATTTTATTCATGATGTTTTGACTTCTCCTAAGGCACAAACAGTTAAATTGCCATCTTTTTTCTTGATCTCTGTGCTCATAGAAAAAGGTACCCATATGCCAAGCAACACAAAATACATCATTTAGGGATTATATTCGTATTTCCAATAAAACAACAGTAGCAATGCCTAATAAACTAGAAACAGAGAGAGAGGGTAGCAATTCACAAAAGGAATGACATGCTCTTTTGAAACACCATATGTCCCAATCGACTCTGGCTCCTAGGTCGCGAGTTCGAGTCTCAGTGTACGGACCGCCCCCGGCAGTTAAATGCCTCCCTGCCATCAGATCCCGTCAGATCTCGGATGCGAAGCAGGGTCAGCCCCGGTTAGTACTGGGTGCTGTAGATAGTCCTAAGGACCTCAATGTCACTGTCCAAGCTTGCTCGGCCTTGGCAAATGAACCTTAGGACTTAAACGGTGGGGCCAGCTCTGTGCACGCTGTGCTTCACCTAAAAAATCCACTGAGCAGGCTCGGAGGGCACACCTATGTGGGGTGAGCCCTTCCCAAATCTTCGTTCGCGAAGATTGGCCATTATTATTATGTCCCAATCAGTTTGCATAAGGATTTGGGGAAGCTGGAGCTACTCTTAATCTCAGGTAAGAGACAAAGACATAGCGCAGACTGAAACTTTCCTCTGATCATCCCTATTCTGTTTCTAGCCCTTTGGTTCAGATACTCAAATAGCAGATGTAACATTGCTGTTAGATACATGGAAGTAATGTGGTTTGTAGGGCAAGAGGACTCTTAAATTACACATAGGAGATGTTTACTATTTTTCTTAAGAAATAAATATTAAGAAATTGCCCTGAAATTCTACACTAGAAAAGCTATGCAGCACAGAATAGTAAGTTTCCACCTTATGGGCATTTCTACAAGATCCCAGCACATTCAAGCTCATTCAAGCATATAGGACAAAAATTAAGTTTCACCTCTATTATTCCCTAACTTCCATGTGCTTGACTTTGAACATATCAATTTAATTATTTTAATTTCTTTTTATATACAATATAGCAAAAAAAGAAGTAACTGGATCAGAAGGTAGCTAATAACTAGATCATTGCAACTTGCTTGCTCCTGGGCACTCTTTGCATGTAAAAGTGGAAATAGTTTAATTTCATTTTGGACAGTTTTTCCTATTACTGAATGAATCACACTCTTAATGAACAATTTAATTGATTAAATAATCACACAAGCCATGATTTTTTTTTTACTTATCTTCTGTTTCTAATATGTAAAGACTTTTTTTTTTTAGCTCCTCCCAATAACAGAAGCTTTATTTCATCTCTCCTTTACTTCAAACAAAACATGATTTTCTCATATATCATTGGCAAAGAGAGACTAAGAAAATTCCCAAAATCTGTGAGATCTGAAATAGAATCAACAACAGCAATGACTGGCAGATTCTCTGACAGAAAATGCAATATTCACATGACTTCTGGAAAGAAGCTGATCCAGCACAAATGGATCATTAAGTGAAATAAAGTCTTCACTAGACTAACATATTGACCTCAGTTTGCTCCCTCAGGGATCTGAATGTAAGACAGGCACGCACACTCCCACAGCTAGTATGAAGATGGACCCCATCTTACCACAGATATCTGAAGTAGGAAACTTTCTGTCCTCACCAAGTAGGATACTATCAAGGTCTGGCCACACATTTATTAGCTTCCACCAATCTGAAACTGCTACTCTGAAAATACAGTAGGTCAGAAGTCGAGTGATTGTTTTCATATCAGCCACATGTAAAGTAACCCATAACTTACAAAATAGAGCTAATTAAAGAAATTATATCTTCCCAAAAATCTGTCTTTCTTATGCCCTTAGATCATTCACTATCAGTTGTAACAAAACTACACTACCGAAGTAAGTTTTCACTGAATTGAGTCTGGATGACAGCACTTAGGCAGGCTGTCTTCCAGGCCTAAGGTATTTTGGGCAAAAGGAAGAACCCAGACAAGTAATTCAGAACCCCTATGATTTTTGATTTTTAATTGATCCAATTTCATCAAGTCACAATTGTGTTAATTTTATGTCTTCCTGTGTTTGAAAGAAGGCAGCAGGATCTGGCCTAATTCTGGATGTCCGGGGAGAGAAAGTAAGAATCTGCAATGATCAACATATGGTCAATGTCAGTTATTCCTTTAAAAGATTGGGTACAAGTAATCTATATTAAAAACCCTCATACATAATTAAATTGTCTTCAAAGGAACACACGTGACTTATTTAAAATGACTTAGTTTGATGAAAAGCTATTTTAAAGGCCCTATGGCTGAAAAAGAATGAAATGAGAAAATACAATTCATAGTAAGAAAAAACAGACAGGTAGAGACAGCATTGCAGTGCTTTAGCACTCTCTGGAAATACCATACAGGACCACCTTAAACTTACCTCTTTCAGTTCTGCAGATTAAAATTCTCTACCAAGCTCTCTTAATTTTGGAGAATGAGAAGGCCAGATTTTGAGCTCCATTGTAGTGATTTGTCACAGGCACTTATGCTGTTTTCCATGGGGGCTTTTAAACCTTCCAACATGTTATCTTTCTGGGCTTTCTTTTCATTTTGCTGCTTTCTCGTCCACTGATGATTTCAAATGTAATTTGTGTGAGGAAATAATGTAGTATTTGATTCATGGCTCTTAAGGCTTTGACAAGAAAGCCTCTGAAATGAAAGATTAAATTATGATGGTTTAGAAATTCAAGCAGGGAAAATGCAAACAACTATTGTTTCAAATCAAGTTTCACATTTGAGAAAAGCTCACAGTCTCTGCTACGTGCTTAAAATGGACAGAGATATTAAATTCTATGGCGGCATCTGGGAAAATGTCTCACATTGCAGTAGTGTAATTCAAGAATGCATATCTAGGTAAAGTGTAATTCTGCCCACATTTCTATAGGGACAGATAAATATGAGGTGTTCTTGAAGGAAATCACTGTAGTAATAAGTATAATTATCTTATCTTGTCTCCTTTTCTGGTCTTCTGCTTCAAATCCAACAAGTACTCCTCCAGAACAAAATCCATAAGTATTTCTACTTAAGTTGCACAATGCTCTGTTTGGAGAATTAGCTTTGCTTCTATATACATATTAAGAGTACACCACTAGAAAACTTCTGCTACTGTGTTGAAATTTACTGGTTAGGGACTTAACAGGTTTCAAGGGCTTAATACTTCATAATCAACACATGAGCTGCTCCAAATTGTGGACATTCCTCACAGACATCTTTAAGCAATAAGTAAACTGAAAAAAATTCTCATATTTTATCACTGTCTTGGAAACTACTGAAAATATTCTTTTCCTTTAAACCTTAATCAGAGAAGTAAAATGCTTGCTAAACAATAAGCAGGTAAGAGTAGTGATTTATAACAGAAATTACTACATAACTGTGATTACCTATGATTTACAAAAGTGAAAACTATGGAGATTTATACATAATCAAGGTTAATAAACTGTCTTCCTCCTCTTCCCACAACACATTCTCAATTAAGACTATATATTAAGACTATACAGAAGCAAAAACTCTATAGAAAATTAAAACCAGTAATCATAACTTGTTTGTGTAGGATAGATCTTT
>VWZD01003269.1:78787-89832 GCA_013396695.1 Sakesphorus luctuosus
AGCCTGAGAAAAAGAAAGTAGATGATCTGGCTTCTGGAACCCAAATGTCAGCAGAATTAAATGAACATTTAACACATTGGTTTCCTCCATGAAGCCCACTGGTGAAAGAGGGTCATTACCTAAGGATATCTTCCTTTCTCTACATTATATGTAAATCTACTGATGTTCTATAAGTAGAAACTTCTTTTAGAAAGTGTTTATAAAATGGGAGCCCACTCCTTGCCCTCTATGTCAAATTAAACAAGATGAGCACTTAATTAGTAGAAAAAATGAGAAATGCAAGTATAATTATCTTATCTTGTCTCCTTTTCTGGTCTTCTGCTTCAAATCCAACAAGTACTCCTCCAGAACAAAATCNCACATTCTCAATTAAGACTATATATTAAGACTATACAGAAGCAAAAACTCTATAGAAAATTAAAACCAGTAATCATAACTTGTTTGTGTAGGATAGATCTTTCATTTTTACCAGCACCTTCCTCTGCAAATCCTTAAAATTATTTCCTTAGGATTATGGTGGATTAAATGACTGTTCAGGCTAAGACTGGCAGAATTAGGTCTTAAGAGATTTCTTATGACGTGATCCCTCAAGAGAAGGAGAAGGAATTATACTACTAAAATTATTAAGGCCAAATGGGATTTATCATTTAATATACACTTTAAGAAACATTCCTACATTAACATGAGGACAGACAAGATGACTTAGAACTACATGCCTTACTTGTGTCTAATTTGACACCTTCAACTTGACCCTTGACAAAGGTATTGCTGATTAATTTTATTTTTAAATCCAAGAAAGTATACTTATTTATATTACTGGAATATATTAAAATTATCAGCTCATGAAGTAAACCATTAACAGATGGGTTGAGTTTTTTTCATTGCTTGTTTTCACGTGGGCTTTTTGCAGGGAGGTGTTGTTCAAATGCGGGAAGAGATGGAAGAATACAAAACTATGGCCTATGTGAAAAGTAGAAACTGAGAAATTATGCTGTGATTTATTTCATGAAAAGAAACTATAACTTCTCATACAGGGAAAATGAGACATTTGAGATATGGAATGAAATTAATTTCCTTAATACAGCACATCAATAGAGATGATACCCCAGGCACTGTAAATATTATCCTTTTATCTTGTCTACTTCTGCAGTACATAGTTTCTTACCAAAATGTTGCCATATTTAAAAAATATTCAAAATGCTTTCTGTAAGATTTTTTTTCAGTAGAACAAATAAAGCATAGTAGAGGTGCATCAAGAGCACCTTGGGCATCTTTGAAACTATAAATATTCAAAAATAAATTTCTGTGATCTTGATTTCATTCATATTTCTTCATGATTATAATTGAAGGACACACAAAGGTATGCCTTGCAAACTGAGATATCTGCCACTGGCAAGTCTATGAATCTAGGTGACCTAAAGTTCCCTTGTTCTTGTTTTCTTTTACTTTTCATTTCTGTCACTGCTTTTGTTTTGCTTTGGTTTGGGGTTTTTGTTGTTGCTGTTTAAATTAGCCTGCTAGTGTTTGAGAGGCTATTACAGGTTTAATCTACAATATCGCATAATGCATAATCTACAACAAGATACTAAACTGCATTCAAGTCTGAGATGGTGTTGGATGGCAGCATTTCTGGAACCAGTGCATCACTTAGTTTTGTGGTGTGATTGAAGATGTAAAATCAGGGTCTGTGAGGAGCAAGGAGACTGGCATGTTTAAGGGCAAATGTTTCAACAATAAATACTATGACGATGAAGAAGCACAAAGTTGCCCAAGTATGAAAAGTTAACCTCAAATAATTTTTATTTTCAGTTCAACTTCCTTAACATACCTTGGTTCAGCTCAGTTTAGAAAAAAAAATAATCACAGTATTTATATCAAACTGAAGGAGATATGTAAAATACAGATATAGAGCATAATGTATGAAGTAATTTCTGCTTGCACAAGAAGAAAGTGTTCAGAAAGCCTAAGACTTATTGCATCATCCAGCTAGTAATATAGGTGAAATATTGCCTATAATCACAAGTGTATGCCACCTGCTATGTGTTCAGGACCACTGTTACGGCATGCAAATCAGTCGTTATCGTAAAATGACAACCTTGAGTTTGCAAGTTCCTCATCTGCATGTACAAACTAGGGCCTCAAAACATACAAAGCCTTTTTTTTTTTTTCAAAATGAAAACTGGATTCTAACACCTGCTTGGATCTCTCACCTTCTTTAGAGACCTATTTGTTTCTTTTTATAGCCTCTGCCTTTATTTATTGTATTCTCACTGCTCATTATTTATACTCATTCCTTAGTTCTCTGTCTCTAGTTTTCATTTTTCTCTGCTGGTTTCTCTTGTTTCTTTACTTTTCCATGTCCTTTCTAAGAGTTCTGTTATGCCATGTATCTTCTACTGACTGTGCTTCCTATATTTGCTCAAGCATTGCTGGAGGCTTGACATGAGATGCCACGTGGCTACAAGAGGTTTCAGATATTAGCCAGGTCCCACGCTATGGGAGTTCTTTCCCCAGGTGACCCTGTTCCCAGAAGTTATTCCACCTCCTACATCTCCAAGACATGTCATTCTTTCATCCTCTCCTGAGGATCCACTTCATCACAAAAGCCTACGCTTCTCCCAAACATTTACAAACCTGCCCAATAGATGATATGGACATTTTCTTCTCAGTTTCCCAGTACAGAGCTGCTCAAATGTGGCAAAAAGGGAAGGTCTTGGTTCAAGCTGTTCTACTCAAGGAAATGAGAAGGATGAATAGGTTGAAGACCTCATGAAAGGATTTATGAAAGCCATACAAAATTGTGAATCTATGATCGTAGTGCCATCAACCATTCACCCACCAATCCTGCAACATGTTTAGCTGCCTATGTATAAAGTACCTGACTTTTGGGAATGGAAACAGTTTGCCCTCCTGCCCGTGGAGAAAGCCAACAAAACAGTCACAGGATTATTGCTACCTTAATCTAGATCCACCTTGTCTGTATAAACATGATGTCTAAATATATGGTGGCCCTGACTGCATTAGTAAAAGTTTGCCACACCAGTAAAGGTGGGCATTTTTAAGGTTAATTAGTCTATTTCCAAGGTGAAAATACAAAGAAAAAAAGAGCTAAAAGTTATGCCACTGACATACATGTGTTTACCCAGAAAAAAAAAGTCTTTCTGAAATCTTTTACTATGGTTTTTCTGTTGAAAGTTATGCAAACTATACATAAAATATTTTTGCATAGATTAATGAACTACAAAGAAGTGCAAAGTGGCCTCAATTGCACTTTAACATATTACTATTTCAATAATAAAATTAAAATCCTGTCAAGGGGATGGATAAGTAAAGATAAAAGATATCTTTGGAGAAACTAGGGAGGAAAAGTCAATCTTAAAATCTTTGAGAAGAGTGACTAACCACATATGATTTGCCTATATCTTATATGTAAATTTTTCTGTATATTTATGTCTTTGTGTCACTCTGATAATCACTTTCCATTGAACTGTATTTTGAAATATGCATAAAGAAACAATAGGGAAGCATTGCTGACAGGAATGTTTAATAACAGTCCTATAACTGATCATATAAATCACAACAAGCTCAAATCATCTGCCAACAAAGATGTTTCCCAGACCCAATGGTTCCAGAAATAGACACATGCAGAAAATAAAGGAAATTAGTTCTGGTTTTACTTCCAAGATTGATTAATAGGGTATCCAAAATCTCCCAACCAGCATCAAACAGTTTTGAATCTTTACGGCTCATTTCCCTTAATTTTTATTTCCTTCCCCAACTCAAACACCTTACTGATGACACAGTTCCCTCAAGAACTGTTCTGGCAATGTTCTCATTTTTCTTTCCTTTCTAATTTTAGTTTAATTTGCCATTAGAGGACTTACTTTGAATCAGTACCATTTGATTAATAAAATAATGTGCCTTCCAGAAACCAGAGCAAAACCAGGAAAACATGTGTGAGAAAAGCATTCACAGTAGTTACGGCAAAACTAACTACTAGCAAGAACTACTGAAACAAACGGTAATGTATAATTAGTAGGTAACACATTCTAGAATCTAAGCAGGTTATTAATCCTATAACTTCATAAAATAACTAATGTAACTCCAAAGTACTAATCATGGGTAGTCATGGGATAGGGCAGCCTTTTGTTTCAGGCACTATGAATACAACTCACTGTTTCTCAGTTGTGTAGCCTCACCCTTGGCCAAGTTAAAGTATCAGTCAAGTTTTGATAATATGATGTAAATAGTTGGCAAGAAAAAATAGTATTACAACAACACATCTAAAGTGAGTCAAGTTACTATAGCTAAGTTTTATTTTCTTATGTCCCATAAAGGCAAGAAGTGCAGACACACATATTGTGGTTTTCTCACCAAGCAAGTAGCTGTAAAACATTCAAAGAATTCTCATTATATAGTATTACAACTTACTTATAATCAAAACATACAAGAAAGTTAGTGATTAGGAGAAATAATTATATGGAAACAATATAAGGAAGGTGTGCTGGTTTAGAGGTAAACCAGCAGGAGAAATGAGCTCAACACGAGAGAGATTGTAAGTCAGAGCTACAATTTAATAATAATACTACGGTAAATACACTGACACAAAAGGAAAATTGCTTCCAACTCCCAAAACCCAGCTGTATAACCCAGTGCCCTCGGGTACAAACCCAAAGGGGTTTGTTAGCCTTATGCTGAGACCCGTGTGGCTCCCCCAAGTCCAAAGCAAAAAGAAGTTGAAAAACCTGTTGGTGCAGGTGATGGCTGTAGTCTCGTTGAGAGTGGTGGTTTCTTCCTGTCGAGGTCCTGCTGCTCCTCTGGGTCCGACGAGAGGTTCCCGAGGTCTTCTTACCTACCCCTTTTGTACCCTCAGGGAGCATCCAGTCCCTCCCCCGGGGCGGGGACTCACACAATGGGTGATTAACTCTGTGAGTCATGGGGTATTTTTGAACTGTTGATGGCCCATTAGCACCTATGTCCCCTCAGGCTGGGAGTGGAGGTGCTAACGACTCCCTGGGAAGCTGCTGCAAATGGACCATTGACCTTGGGAATGAACAGATGGGGGTAGAATACACAGCTTTGATCACTCCCACACAGTGACAGCTGGTCCCACCTGCTGAACTAGGACAGAAGGTCATAATTTAAAGAAAGGTATTGCAGCAGTTGACAAGAGCACGCTTAGTCTTGGCCAACAGTCCTCTTTCTGCTATTTTTACAAATGTCTTAGGAGATCCTTTAAAGTATTTCATTATGAGTAAAATTATTATGAAATTATTCACTCTACTGTAGTTAACACTGAATTAGCAGTTTTACTGTAACCCTTGATTTCACAGGTCATAAGTGTATGGTAAACATGTCGCTCAGACTGAAGCTTGCATAGAAAAGAGAAATCATAATACCAGTAATTCAACTATCAACAAAAATTTATTCATTTGGTTTCAGATTTTGAAAGAAAAGGAGTTCAGATAAGTATGGTAGTCTAAAAATTATTTTCCTCTGGAAAATAATAAATACATTAAACTTTAGTGTGCCTTTTTATGGTTGTCCTGTTTTTTAATGAAAATAGGTTCAAAATGACAGACTGATGTTATTTCAAAATTTTCAGAAGTGTTTTAAATTATCCATAGTCCTTTAGACATGACCACAACTTTCTGTCAGCAAATAAACTGCAGTGACTTTTAGTCTTTCTAAAAAAAGCCCAAGTGTACGAGTATTTTGTCAAGGTTGACCATAGCAACTTTAAGTCTCTATCATATAATTTGTTTAATTAACTATTAAAAAAAACCCAATAACAGTAAGTAAATGCAGAGATAAAGATGTAAACCTTTACAGAAGGAATAATGGCTTTTCAGAACTGATATTATTGTTTTTCCATATTGATTCTCACAGAGCCACTAAAGCTTCATCATATATGGTACAATAACTGTACCATCTACCATAACACAGATGAGAACTCAAGGTAAATAAAGTAAATAATTACCTGCTAAGGAGTTAGTTACAGCTTTGAACACTCAGTGAGTTCCAAGGCATGTATGCTTTGACTACACTAGAAGCCTTCCATTGGGCAGGAGAGGAATATATAACCATACTCTCCTCAGGTCTCTGTTAAGAGACCTTTTCTGTTTCAAAGAATGTGCCAAAACAAAATGCATAGCAATTTCTCTGTTGTGGTCAGTCACAATGGGGAGATTCTTTCGGTGATAAACCTCTGTCCTCCTATTAAAGCCCAGTGAGACTGTGATTTTTATTTAATATGTGATACCACAGACCTGTGCCTGCTGCATGACTTCCAATGAGCTCCATCCCTTTTTTTTTTTTTTGCTCACAGTTCAAAGTCATGTATTTTGAATGGAGGATACGGATTTCGGTGGAAATGCCATATCACAATACACTGGTCATTGCCTCCTCAACTAGGTTTACATTGCACTGTCCCCAAGGAAATATGGGCTTTCAAAATTATAAACTGGTTCCTTTTAGTTTAGTTATTAATTGTTTAAGAGCAATGAATATTTTAAACACCTCACAAATGTTAAAGGAGGGACATTGCTTAGAGTAATTCTTGTTTTCAGGCTACTTATAAGTTTCCATTTGAATTATTGCATTAAAATCACTGTTCAAAAATCACCCAAAAGAAAGGTCACAAAACTTACTTTCCTGTACCAATACAGACAAAAAAAGAAGTTGCAAAATACAAGGTAAAAGGACACTGGCAGGATAAATGTCATATTTTTTTTTTTAGGATATTAGTTCCTTAGCTACTAATAACATTAGATTTATAAGACTAAGCAACGAAAAGGTAATTTAATTTTCACCATTTGTCTTGTATGTTGCAAAAGGTCAGTTTCTTCACAGAACAGGATCTACCTGCATCTGATAGTATGTAAATCAGTTCACAAATAACTCGCAAAAGAAACAAAGAAACACAGCATTGAAAAATAACTTTATGACACAACTTATAAGTGAAAGGAGAGATACAGCTTTGTGAAGTATTGAGCCTTGGAGTGATATAAAGTAAGCATACTGAGTACAGGGTACATATCCACAAGGAACCAGCAGGGCTATTTGTTCAGTAATAACAAAATAATGGAAATTGCCAAATTTTTCATCTCAGCAGAGCTTCTACAGTAAAAAAGCTACTACAGCAAAAGAACTCTTCCTTTTTACCCCAGCAGCTGGAGGTGCCCAGACAGTTTAGAAATCCTGGATTAATGACCACTAATTCACCCTAGACTGTCTTTTCTGATTATAACCAATCTATTTGGGGTGAAAGAAATCTTTTTGCTATCTGACTACTTATAATTACTGGTGTTATAGTATGTGGAAGATGCTAAGTTAATATTAAGTAAATAGATCACTTTGTTGTTCAGTGCTTAAGTAGTGAGCAACTAAAATCTATTATAGCAACCAGTCAATATGTATTGTGCCTCAGATCATTGTTCAGAAGTGTCGAGCTACTCTAACTTAAAATATTCCATTCTCTACTGAAGAGCTAAGGCAGTTATTAAATGTACCAGGAAAGATGACAGCACTACAAGACAAGCTGTGAGAGCTCTTGGCAGCAAAAATTGAAAGAATGAATATAGAGAGACCAGTGCTGCTGGATGCACAAGGCACAAGAACATTAAAGTTGTTTAAAATATCATTGCAAAGCATAGCAGGATCCAGGCAGAATGAGAGCCACCAGGATAGAGATAATCTTAATGTAAGAACACAGGATAATGCACTGCTCTAAAAAGATGACCAGTTAAAATCTTGTGCTCCATGTTGTTACTTCACTTTTCTACAGAGCACTAATGCTTCTAACAATAATTAGATCTACTCGAGGCCACTATGGGAAAGGATGGGCATTTCAGTGCAGTTGAACAGACCTTTAGATCAGAATCATAGAATCATAGAATATCCTGAGTTGCAAGAGAACCACAAGAATCATTGAATTCCAGCTGCTGGTCCTGCACAGGAGAACTTCAAGAATCACTGCATGTGCTGAGAGCATTGTTCAAATACCTCCTGAACTTTGTCAGGCTTAGTGCTGGGATAGTTTTACTTAGGAGCCTGTTTCAGTGTCCATCCACCTTCTGGGTGAAGAGCTTTTTCCTAATATCTAACCTAAACCTTCCCTGACACAGCTTCAGGCTGTTCCCTTGAGTCATGTCACTGGTCACCAAGGAGATTGGCCTCTGCTTCTCGTCATGAGGAAGTTGTAGCAACAAGGTATTCCATCAGTCTCCTCCAGGTTGAACAAACCAGGTGACTTCAGTCATTTCACTCCAGACTCTTCACCCTCTTCATAGTTCTACTTCGGATGTTCTCTAATAGCTTTATATCTGTCTTACATTGTGGCACCATAAACTGCACACAGGTGATTGCCCAGCCCTCTAAAGTGAGGCCACAACACTGCAGAAGTAGAGCAGGACAATACTCTCCCTTGACTGGCTGGTGATGCTTTGGCTGATGCCCCCCAAGACATGGTTGGCCCTCCTGGCTGCCAGGGTACTGCTGACTTGCCATTGACCAGGACCCCCAGATCCCTTTCCACGGCATTGCTTTCCAGCATCTCATTCCCCATTCTGTATGTACATCCAGGGTTGTCCCATCCCAGGTACAGAATTGATTTCCCTTATGGCTGGTGATTGCCAAGCCCTCTAATCTGTTGAGATCTCTCTGCAAGGCCTCCCCACCTTCCAGGGAGTCAACAGCTCCTCCCTGTTTTTTGTCATCTACAAACTTGTTTAGTATGCCTTTGAGTCTTGTGTCCAGGTCATTTGCAAAGATGTGGAAGAGCACAGGGTCTAACATGGAGACCTGAGGAACCCACTAGTGACAGGTCACCAGTTTGATATTACTCCACTCACTCTTACCCTCTGTGCACAACTCATGAGCCAAATGCTCGCCCACTGCATGATGTGTTTATCCAGCTGTGTGCTGGACATTTTGTCCAGAAGGATCCTGTGAGAGACAGTATAGAAAGCTTTACTGAAATCCAAAAAGATTACATCAAGTGGCTTCCTTCGATCAGCTAGGTGGGTTAGCTTGTCATTAAAGGAATTTAAGTTTGACAAGCAGGACTTTCCCCTCATGAAGCCATGTTGACTAGAAAATAAGTTTTCCATGTTCATTGTTGGCTAGAGTTAAAAATGGCAGTGCTTCCTCTCACAAGAGACAAAGCAAAACCATAATCTCCACTCCTCATATATTCATCACACAAGTATTAGTCATCTTCCATGGATTAGAGGTCATTGAACACATTGCTGTTTTCCAAAACTTAATGTAAAAAAATTTTGAGACAGTCTTAAGTTCATCACGTCTCTGTAAGTAGAGAAACAATTTCAGCAGAGGCTAAGGTTGGCATTCAACAAAAACAGTTAAAAAACAAAATGAAAGTAAATCAAACACTATGGGAAAATAAACACATTTTAAGAGGTTATGTATTTCATCGTTCAATTAATTTATGTTATTCACAGAAGGCATGTTTCTTCTCATTGTCTCTATTGGGCATCCCAACTCTTAAGTATGAAACATGTTTTCTTTGAGTAACTGTTTTAGATAGCTAAGAATCTGCAGGTAATTGACAGGGCAAATCTCTAGAGTATCTCAGAGGTTGTAAAACATTCTTCTACATTTGTAATAATAATGCTGAATTTATACTTGCAAAGAGACAAAGACTATCTTTCCTGCTTAACTGAGAAATTTGTTTTTCAATCAATTACATGAATATTTTTTGTGTCAGCATAGACTGGCATTATCCATGATAAAAATGGAACAGACTGGATTTGATTTACTAGGTTCAGTAATAATTGTTCTTAGTCAAACAGGGAGAACATGTGCATGTTTAGACTGTGAAACAAGAAATGAAAAATTATACCAAAAGTATGAAGAAAATTACATGCAACCATTATTATATGACACAAAACACTCTCAAGACATTAATAATTTTTCATCTGTTTAGTTATGCTCTTAGAATTTTCCTCATGAATGTACTAGAGAGTGAACTCTCCAGTGTTGCTAAGAAAATTTACATAAAAAGTGAGTTCTCAAAGGACTTCTCAGATGTTAGAAATGACAACTTGGCAAGCATCCCCACTATCAGAGTTTGGTAAAGTAAATGCAAACGTAGTTTTGTTGTTTTTTGTTTTTTGTGTTTTTTTTTTTTTTTCCAAAATGGAAGAATGAAAAGTTATATACATAGTCATATAATGCACTTTGTGCAAGGTATTAGAGTTATTATTTTTAAATATCAAGAATTTCCTTTGTCCAAAGAGCTGTATCATCTTCACTGAATCAGTAGGCAGTGCTTTACAATCAAGTAGTTTTCACAATATCAACTTCTTTTATTAAAAAAAGGCACAAAACTAACCAAAAGCAAAAAACAAAGAGCAGTCATATGTATTGCTGACCTCAACATATGTTTTGAAATTGAAATCTCCCAAGTCTTTTCTAAAAATGCATTTCTATGTTACATATCTATAATCTATTTATCATCCAAACTCAACTTTTTTCAGGTTTAAATTTTATTTATTCCTTTAGTTCATCAGAAATTAAAATATTATTTCCAGTGTTCTCAATTCTTTTGATATACAGAACTTGTTAATTCACATAAAAAGCTTTCAGAAAGAAAGAGGATTCCTGTCTTCAAAAGTAAGTCATATTTAGACACATATCTCTGAGGTTGTATCTACAAGAATCCTAGTTTCCATGAAGAAAACAAAAAACTTGGTCAATTAGAAATCACAAGAAGTTTGTTTAAAGTGCCTAACCTATTTTTGAACATCAGATTTATTCTTGAGGCTGGATTTCCATGCAAATATATTTAGNAAATCCATTTTCTCTGAGCATAAAACTTAGGACTCTTTATAGTGTGATACATTGCAATTTTGGACATTATTTTTTCAACACAAAGAAAAGATCTTTCTCTATATTGTAGACCTTCATTAGGGTATAGTAACTTATCATTCCATCTCCTATGGCTACACAGACTTAAATTCTGGAGTGATACAACATATGGCCAAATAAAATCTGCAAGAAAATAATCTTTTCTCTGTAGCCAA
>VWZD01003269.1:93923-109542 GCA_013396695.1 Sakesphorus luctuosus
TATTCACATAAATTTGAATGATAGGGTGTTTTTAGCAGTTGTTTTCTTCCTTTAGCTGTTAGTTCTGATTATTACTAGATGCTTAATTCCTTTCTAGAATTCCCTAACTAGACATGCTTTAGCAAAACAAAAATGTCAGAATGTCAAAAGCACATCAATTACTAAGAATTCAAATAAAACAAATGGAAACTAGGATTCAGGAGAAGTCTATCAATTGGATTTAAGAATAAGGGCTATTTTTTAGAATATAGGAAAGGAGGCTAAAGATAAGGAAGATACAGGAGGAAAAGTCTGGAAAGCAGACAGCTATTTTTTAACAATAAGGCAGAGTAAGATAAGTAATGCAAGACTTTGAAGCATTAGGTGATTCAGAGAAGTTCAAAGTAGGAAATATGACTTGATACCATGGTAGTACAAGGTTGGCACTGTTTTACTGTACTTGAAACAAAACAAAGGGGTAACAGAGAAGGAAGTACATTCATTTAATTTCTAGTGTGAATGTATTCATGTGTGTATTCACAATAGTTTCTGAGGGAGAAACATTGATACTCAAATTACAGATAAGATGGTGAGATCCATAAAGTGATTTACTGTAGAAATAACCCATAGTCTGACTAGAATGTTTTTCACAACATTGAAGTACATTGTCCCACTTGTACCAGTGAGCACATTCTGTGTTGTGTAAATGGACAGGAAAAGCCCAAAGAAATAAAACAATAAATAATCCAGAAAAGGCTAGAAGATCTAATAATGAAAAGATCTTGCATTCTCTAGAAAAAGCAAAGATTCCTCCTAAAATGCCAGAACTTCTCTTTGGAACCATTCCTTATTGGTAGCATAGCCACCTGGCAGATTTCTTCTTGACTGATAAAAGTTGATGTGCCAAAGGAAGGATGTTCCTGAAATTAGTCTAGGTTCAAAACAAGTTATAATATCTTGTAATTGCAAAGGGCTTACAGCCTACTCTAAAAAATACCTGCTGAGACTCAGATGTGAAGTGATAACATGTCAAGATCCTAAAACTCAATTATGGCTTATAAATGTCACTAAAGGAAAAGATGTACACTGATTTGGTAAAAAAAAAAAAAAAAAAAATCCACCACTTACTAATTTAACATCCTTTATTTCTGCATTTTCCTTTGTAGGCATTTTATTTCAATTATTCACCAAGGAAGAATCAGCTCTTAATTTTATAGGCAATGAATGTTAACACTTTGAAAGTGAAGATTTGAAAATCTCTACAGACCTTCTCAGAAAAGATAAAAATAAATCTAAAATATATTATTCAAGACTGCATTTCTTTAATTATGTATGTTGGACAATTTCATACCATTCTGCAGTTGAGGGATTCGGTTGGGTTTGGTTTGAATAGGAAACTCATTGGCAGGAACAGTTATTTCTCTGAAATAACTTAGTGTGGCCATAACACTTCCTCACATCAATTTTTACCCATTCTCATTTCTAATTATCTCATCTGACTCTTTTTCTCTAATCATCTTTCTGCTATAGGAGAGTTTGAAAACATATAGGTGTCTTCTGTTTGGATGTTAAACTATGTGTTTAACTTTATAGGGTCCTGTGAAGAGGTGATGGGTAGCAGGCCTTAGCACACCTCACGTTTTTTATTTTAAGCACTGCATATATACAATTGGGACAAGTATAATTTTATTTTCAAGTGAGAGAGCTCCACTAAGCACATAATTCCATTGAAAAGTTCTCTTTAATGACAACCCAGAACAAAATTACAAATCATGCATTCATTACTATGAGTCTTTGAGCTTTTAAATTGACCATATATATTGTAACTAGATGTGGAAAATAAGCAAAGATCAATATATTCACTAAGGAAGTAAAAAGATAAAATTTTATACAGGTGTGTGGTCTAACCCTGGCCAGGAGACACAGACTCACATAGATGCTAGCTCAACCCTCCTCAGATGAAGGATGGCAGAGAATCAGAAGGCTAAAAGTGAGAAAACTCATGGATTGAGATAAAGACAGTTTAATAGGTAGAGCAAAAGGTGCACACACATGCAAAGCAAAACAAGGAACCATTCACCATTTCCCATGGGCAGGCATTTCAGCCATCTCCAGGAAAGCAGGACTCTGTGCAACAGTAACTTTGGGAAGAGAAACATCACCATTCTCTCCTTATTTCCCTTCTGCACAGCTTTTATTGCTGAGTGTGGTACCATATAGTACGGGCTATCCTTTTGGTCACTTGGTATCAGCTGTCTTGTCTGTGTGCCCTCCCAGCTTGCTGTGCACCCTCAGTGCCCTTGCTGATGGGGCACACTGAAAAGCAGAAAAGGCCTTGACGTTGTGTAAGCACTGCTCAGCGATAGCTAATATGTTGCTGTGTTGACAATATGGATTTGGCCACAAATCCAAAATACAGCACCACACAAAGTACTACAAAGAAAAGTAATTCTATCCCAGCCCAAACCAGCACAATACAAAACTTTTTTTTTTATTCTGGTCAGGGGAGGGATGTTGGAAGGAAATATGCAGTTCTAGTGTGATCCCTCAGAAGTTTCAGTCTTATTGAAATCTTTAGCCAGGCTGGATAAAGGGCATCAGAAGTACAGCTTCTCACACTTCAGATTTAAGACTCAATTGTTTGACCTTGGTTTGCAGAGAATTAAAAATTCCAGTGTATGCACACACTTCATCCCTGAGGAGAGAAGGGAAAAGCAAATGTGATGCGACAGACTATTAGTCATGTTGCTTAAGGTTTCTATTGGCCCTGAGGTGGTAACCACAACACAGAAAACTTTGTAGAAGATAAAATTATTACAAGCTTTCATTTCAATAATTAACTAGTAGAGCAGAATTATCTTCTATCTATTTTTATCATAATTTTCCTCTTACATAGTTTCATCAGACACCATGCAGCCTGAGATGATTCACATAATTTTACAGTACAGAAAAGGCAAGTCTTGTTTTTAGTCTTTGACTGACCTTCCTTAAAAAATGCATTCCTGTTCAATGTGGGTCTAGTTCACATAAAAACACCAAGCACTGTCTTACTTTTATTATAAAGCATCATACCAATTAATTTCATGTGTTTATCTGTGCTATATAAACCCAAAAGGGTGTATGTATTTAGTTAATGTATGCTATTGTATACATGCTGCAAAACCACCACTACAAATAGGACAATAATTTCAATGTAAAGAACAAAATAATTCCATTAAATACAGTTGATTCAATTAAATCTTGAGTAGTTTATTTATTTATATTGTTATGAGGCCCCATAATTAAAGAATCAGAGCCTGGTAGTGGGAACAAATTTAGTGGAGGAATCAATATTTTATGTTAAATGTGCTCAGAAAACAATTTTGTTGCTTTTCGTACAAGTAAGTGTACTCAGACCTAAAAAGCTAACTATGTTCATTCTCCATACTGTATGACTCACAGCTAAATACTCTACTACTAAAAGAAAAATACAAGATCTGGTCATTTTTACAAAAGCAGTCTCCAGTCTCTGACTAATTTTTACTCTTCATTGTCTCAGAAAAGTATGAAAAAAGGAGCAGTAATCCATTAGCTGTTTCTTTGGCTCTTAAACTCTTGGCAGAAAAGTGTAATTTTGTTTATTCAGATTAAGAGAAGGAAGAGAGAAAACGTCTGTGTTCTATATTTACTGAGTTCATCAATATGATCAATATAACTTAACTTTTTAGACCAGTATTTACTGAAGCTGGAGATGGTCTCTGTGGTTTCTGGAATGGGGTTTGTTGCCCACAAACGAAAACATGGTAATACCACAGTATGTAATATCCCCTTTCTCTTTTCTTGTCCTTGCTCTCATTGGAAGAAATGAACTTGGGAATAGGAATAGATACAGTAAGAGTTATGATGAGGACTATATTTCTCTATGATCCTGAAGTCTGTTGAAAGGATTAAGTCAGCTAAAATTGTGTCAGCTGTCTCAAATTATCAGCTTCTGAATATTTCCTGCCCTTGTAAAGGCAGAGCTTCGTGAGTCGTGAGATTACATGAAAATGTCCTTTAATATATTTTTAGCGTTGCTTACAGTTGTAGAGAAAATTTGGAAATTTTAAGATCTTAAAACAATAAAAGTGGAATAAAAGGAAACAAAATGCATTAAAATACTCAGGAGAAAATTCAAACCTACTCAAAATCCAATTCTGGAGCCGTTAATTTTTGCAATGTATATTCAGTGAAACCTTGTTAAAGGAGCATGAGGGACTCCTTGTCCAAAACACAACAGCAGTGAGATTTTGTCCAAAACAAAGGAGAGCTAGTAGCTGGCTTCAGTTAGATGGGTGAAACTGAGATGTTCTGTGGCAAGAACAGTCAGACAAGACAGCAGGAAAACAAAGGATATGGTGAGGAAAAACACCATAATACACTCTAGAAAAAGAACTAGGTGATAGAGCACTCTTGAGACAGATGTTCTGAATTATGAACAAAACAAACAAATCTGCTATTTGCTTCTCACTATATTAAGGAAAATAATGAGACGTACTTCTGTTTATTAAAATAAATTTTAAAAAATGTTATTTCAGTATCAATTTATCTGCTGTGTAAAAATGAATACAAACCTGAAGACTCACTAAATACTTAGATTACAGTGAGAAATGAAGCACAGATCATATAATGAAAATTGACATGCCAAAGTTTGCAAGAAAAATTTTCCAGTTTTCTGTAATAAGTAAAAAAAATAAACATTGCAAACAAAAATAGATAATTAGAGAATTTGTTTTTAATCTTTTGAAAATGGTCAGAACTGAGGACTACATGATCTACTAATCGCTAAATCTGCTAGTATGCTAAATATACTATTCAATCAAATCATTGATATTTACAATTTTTAATACTGATTTAGTTCATTACTGGATTACAATGACTGTATACAATCTAAGAACACATTTACAGAATATCTTTCAATGAAAAAAAAATCAAAGGAAAAAGGCATTCTTAGTGCAAATTGAACCTTTTCAAACAAATAGTATGCTTCCACACATAATGCCATGAGATATTGCCACAACCTTATTAAACTATGCTGTTGTAGTTTTTATTTTGATGGCCATACTTCAGTAGCTGTTTTATACATAAACTACTGATTTAGCTGATTTATCAAAATTGAAGTATGTGAGAGGAAACACTCCCAATCAAACCGCAAAATTATGTAAAAGTACATTTCTGTTGTCATGCTTTCTGCTTTGTTTTCTGTTGTATTTTAATGAAATACTACTGTATATTGGGTTTGCATGGCCAGGGTTTAATAGCAGGGTTCTACAGGGGTGGCTGCTGTGAGCAGCTGCTAGAAGGTTCTCCCATTGTCCAACAGAGCCAATGTGAGCTGGCTCCAAATCAGCAACAGTGGTAGCACCTCTGGAATCAATAATGTATTTAACAGTGGGGAAAAGAACCACTGCAATGGCAGCCAGAGAGAGGAGGGAGAATATGTGAAAGAAACAGCCCTGCAGACATCAAGGTCAGTGCAGAAGGACAGGGAGGAGGTGCTCCACGTGCTAGAGCAGAGATTCCGCTGCAACCTGTGGTGCAGATCCTGTAAGCCAGGCTGTGCCCCTTCAGCCTGTGGAGGTCCATGGTGGAGAAGCAGATATGCATGGGCAGCACATGTAGACACCCACACCAGAGTAGGTGGATACCTGAAGGAAACTGTGACTCCATGGGAAGCCTGTACTTGAGGAGGCTCCTGGCAGGACGTGAGGTCCCATACAGAGAGGAGCCAGTGCTGGAGCAGGTTTGCTAGAAGGGCTTGAAACCCCATGGGGGATCCAAGCTGCAGCAGACTTTTTATGAAGTACTGTGGTCATGGAAGGGACCCACACTGGAGCACGGGAAGTATGTGAGGAGTCCTTCCTCTGAGGAGAAAGGAGCAGCAGAGATAATGTGATTAATTGATAGCAACCCACTGCATTGCTGGAGAAGTGGGAGGTAGAAAAAAAATCAAAAACTAAGTTGAACCCAGGAAGAAGGTAGTTGGGGTGGAAATTGTCTTAAAATTTGGGTTCATTTCTTATTACCCTACTCTGATTTCACTGATGTTAAATTTTAATATCACTAAGTCAAGTCCATTTTGCCTTGTCCTTATCTCAACCCACAAGCCTTTTCTTATATTTCCCTGTCTTCTGTCCTCATGGGGAGAGGAATGATAGAGTGACTTGGTGGGCACATGGTATCCATGCATGATCAACCCACTACATAGTGAAATTTATATAACTTCATAAAAAGGAATATTCAGGAGTGGTCCATCAAAGTCTTTAATTTTAATTACTTTCAACATTTTCTCAAAATATTTGCCTGTGTTGTTTTCCAAAACGAGAAATGGGCACAGCTGTGAGTAAATGCTTCATCAACAATTATTTTGGATCCATTATAACTTATTTATAGAGAAACATACAGATGAATACCATGCAGCAAAAGCAAAAATAAGAAGTTTATCACTGCAAAACTGATGTGCACACTGACATAATGTTCACTGGCTGTATCACTAACCCTACCTATGAGTCATCAAAAAATTCTCTACTATATACTAAATCCCTTGAGTCATAGGTGCCTAATATTGGGTGCTTCTGAATAATACATGTGAACACCAGTAAACATGAAACCCAGGGACTACGGTAGAAATTGAGTTAGGTAGTTGTTAGTATCAAAATCAGGTTTTGATTTGTAACAGATGGGACGCACAATTTACATACTTCACATTTTTGTCAAAAATGGAAAGAAATTTTGTACATCAAAAAGTTTCTACCTCTTGCATTTAAGATGTATTTTCACCTTTTATTTATATAAATTAACAATAGACATGTATTTTATAGCCTTAACTTTAGGGTGTGTGGTTAGTATTCACAAAACCAAAACACACAAAATGACAGACTAAGGAGAAGTACTGAAGAAAGATTTACAATGATAGCAAGCAAAACAAAAAGTCTCAAAGTGTAATTACTACATAACAATTTTTGGTGAGTCTAGTAGGAAAACTAAGGTTCAGTCCATATGACTGACCATTTGCTATTATTACACCAATTTCGTAAGTGTAGTAAAGTAATTTGAGAATTTCAGTAAAAACTTTTGATAGAAGAATATTTAATCAAAAATAATAATAGGCAGATACGTGAGTTGTAATTTTGCCTCATAGTAATCAATTGTTCAATATTCTGTCACTTGATTAAATATCCTTTCTGGTTCCTCCCTACATACTCCTTCAGAAATTTGAAAGAAAGGACAGAGTGATCAGCTCGTGTTTCATGAAGAAGGTATCCCCAATTTCCCCATCACCTGACGGTGCTCAACATGCCTTTCAAAATCACAGCACAGAGACCAGATTTTTAATCCATATAGTAGTTTCTGAATTCTGATGACAAATTCTTTTGTTGCAGCTGAAGCCATGAAAAGTATTACTAACAGAGGAGCTACTAAACATACTATACGAGGAGAATAGATGTGCAGGATGTGGAAACACTTCACTTTTGACCAGTGGACTAAGGGAAGGCAGTAAACATGGGCATTTGGGATTTTCGCAAAGTTTTTAATACTATGTCTCACAGAGTTTTGGTAAATAAAATGTCCAGCATAGAGCTAGACATGTACGCAATATAATGGGTGAACAACTGGCTGAAGGGTCATGCTCAAAGACTTATAGTGAATGAGGTAACTTCTGTCTGGTGGGCAGTCACTACAAGAGTTCCCCAGGACGCAGTTTTAGGCCAAGTGCTCTTCAATGTTTTTATCATTGACCTGGACACAGGAGTCAAATGTACACTAATTAAGTTTTCTGATGATGAAATTAGGAGGAGCTATTGATTTCCTCGAGGGTAAAGAGGCCTCTCAGAGATATCATAGTAGAATAAGCTGTTGGGCAATGACCTATTGTATGAAATTTAACTAAGACAAAAGCCAGTTTCTGCACCTGGGATGATGTATTCCTGGATGGATGTATAGGTTCAGGACCAAGAGACTGGAGTGCAGTCCTGAAAAAAAGGGATCTGGGAGTTTTGAGTGATGGTAAGGTTCGTATGAGTCTGTGATGTGCCCTGGCAGCCAAAAAGGCCAACTGTGTGCTAGGTGCATTCAGAACAGTGTAGGTAATTGTTTTATAGAATTGACTGTCTCACTGTACTCAGAATGGATGCAGCCTCACTTCAAGTACTGTGTGCAGTTTTGGGGTCCAGAATAGAAGATGGACATGAGAATATTAGGGAATCTGTTCAAAGGAGGTAATAAAGATAGTGAAATAGCTGATGAAAAAGAAACCAAAACCAACCAACCACCTCTCTTTTTCTTTCCCCCAACCTCATCAAGAGTCAAATTGGGCCTTCTTCTAATCACACAGAAGTATCAGAAACTCTAAACATTAGCTCATAAACCTGCCTGATTTCAAGACACAAAGT
Organism: Sakesphorus luctuosus; assembly: GCA_013396695.1. NCBI lineage: Eukaryota > Metazoa > Chordata > Aves > Passeriformes > Thamnophilidae > Sakesphorus > Sakesphorus luctuosus. The sequence goes on from VWZD01003269.1 coordinate 102,314, forward strand.
CTCTAAATATTAACTGAAAAAAATTAATTCAGGACATAGAATTTTGCATTGTACAGTGCTTGTGAATAGTATTTTCCATCTTTTGTAGCAGAAAACCCTGCACAGCTTAAATTTCACACATGCATTCTGATTGTCCATTTTATGACATTCACATCTGACAACAGATTGGAGTGTCCCACTGGAAAGCATACATGTACACACACTGAACATATTTGCTTTCTTTTTTATATAGACACTACCCTAATTCTGAGGACAAACAATTAATTGAGAGCTTGTTCAAAGGAAGTGCTTTTAAAGTGCTTCCTCCTATTGTAATTCTTTTTAGATTATCAATTTGAGCCTTCTTGACTATCATGGGATGCACAGTAACCTTCTTTTCTCTTCTCCCCTGTCAACAGCAAGTAGCATAGGTGTCAAGAGGTAAAATGTTCAAATTGCTCCTAAAATAAAACAAAAGAGCATCCTATTAGGTAGATCTTTTGGGAAAATATTTTTGGCTGCCCTGTTTCTTCATTGCCTGGGGGAAAACCTAGTTTCTAAAGCTAGTGATGGACTGCTCTCTACAAGAACCTAAAAAAAAGAAAAAAAAGAACTATGACACTGCAGTAGATAGATGATCTCAAACCTCTCTGCGATTAACTGGATGTAGAAGAAAATTAAATAGCAACCTAAGAAGACTATTTTTTCAAAATGATTTATACAGTGTATTAAACAGTGGGGAAATCCTTTCTAGAAAAATCTTTTGGAGTAAAAACAGGTATTCTTATTAATGTTTGGTACACTGCTGTAGCATATAAATATTCAAGGCAGCAAATACCGGACTAGGATGGCAGTTAATGAATTTATGCCATAAGATAACTATTTCCTTTCATTCCCAACATGTAGATATTGCAGAATCTCATTCTCTTCCCAAATTAAGAACCTGTATTTTTCGGATACTCACAGTAATACCTTCACAGGAGCAATCAATCAGATGGTGTATCTGATAACATTCTTGCCTGTCATCACTCTATTGTTTGTAAGCGAGTGCTACAGTGGCATCTTCTGGCATATAGAAGAATTAATTGCCTTCTTGCCATGAAAGAACTTTGCTATTAAAAGGGTAAGTTAAGAAACAAGATTAAAGAACTGAAATAAAAAGCACCTGCTGTTCTTCAATAAGTCTGTTTAGAGCAATTGAAACAGCAATGAATGGTGAGAAATTAAAATCCTCTTCTTTGGTAAGTGGCTATTTGGACATGAGAGTTTATGTGTGAGGCAACTGCTTCTCAGGCTATTAGCATCCTACATAATGACTTATAATTATGTCAGTTGATATAACATGACAAATGGTAGTTAGAAAAAGAGAGGAACAGTAAAAAAGGATGAAATAGAGCAATAGATAGGACTAACTAGAAGAGATATAAAATCTGATTATTCTCCTTTTGAATTCATAACTAAACACCTTCTTTTACATTTTATGACTTGCATTTCTTAGAAATTGCTGCACAGTAAAATAAATTCATGTTTATGGACTTGGGGATAATGAGAGTTGTTAATGAACTGAATATTAAATTTGAAATTTTAGTAGAAAACTACTTTATAACTTCATAAAAATGTTACTGAGCTCACATTTTTTAATCACAATCTCTTTAATTATATATTATTTTCCTTTTCTAAGATATATTCTATGTCATTATGCATCACACATCTTGCTCAGTGCATTCAAATAAGAAATGAATTTTGAGATGCAGAAGCAGGAGCTTCCCAAGACCACTGACAAGACCCTTAAAAGGCCACTGCTGCTGATCACAGATCATGAGAAGTTTCCATTTGTTTCTAGTGTCCATGGAAGTTTTTCTTTTGTAGAAGCTGTTAAGACAAGTATCAATGACGGGATCATTTTTACAAAGTGAAAGTACTGGGATTTTGGTAGTTGGTGATTGTGTCAAAGGATCTAATCCTGAATCTATCAAAATACTTGGCAGAGGAACTAGAGCAGCTGAAAGGTCCTAACTATATAAGCAGATTTACAAGCAAACAGTTGTTAACTTACTGCAGACAGAGATGTAGAAAAAATAACAGATTTTGCCATCTGACAGGCCAAAGCGGCTGCAGTGTGTGTATAGCAGGAGACCCTCAGCTGAGCCCAGGGCTGTCCAGAGTGCTGCTTCATGACCAGGGCTGGATTAAATAGCAAGTGATTACTCTGTGTTGGGTACTTCCCCAGACTATCCTCTTGACCTCAGTTCCAAAAGTGATTCCCCCTTGATAAAGACAAATTAATCCCCTGTGGCATTTGACACAACAGTGCCCAGTGTGCTATTGCACTGGGTTTGTGTGAGAGACTAAAAAAAAATTATTAATGGCTTGAAATCACTCTGTATGTGTGTGTGAGGGGACAGATCAGGTTCTGCCAAGGTGGAATGGTGCTCTGCCTGCCACCAGTAGCCCCACCTCCTTGGTGCAGCTGTCAATCCCTGGTACACAGTGAGCACTGCCCCACACCACACCTCTAACCCAGCCCCAGAATGGCTGGCAGACCAAAAGCCCCACCTGGATGGGGTGGCTACAGGGGTCCTCTCGCCCTCTCCCTCCCGCTCTTTCTTTATCTCTGTCTTTCTCTCTCATTCTTCTTACCTGGGTAGGAATTTGCTAAGTTAATGCTTTATGAAGTTCTTGATGTTGATTGAATATTTGCTTTAAACTTTTGCCAAGTTCCCTTATATTCCAAAGTTTACCAGTAAAAGTGTGTTATTTTGACCTACTGAAATAGTGGCCATGTTTTTCCTATCCATGGCCTCCAGGTATAAAATAACTGAAGGCCCTTTTAATAAATCTGTCCCATGGTTTTGGGGTCTTACATTTTTTTGGCATAACATGCCTTTGATGAGCTTGTGGGGTAAGCCTGCTGTCTTACACTGGCACTGGCTGTGGAGATTTTAGGGCTGGTCTCTGTGAGGAGAGACTGAGATGCCTCCTGTGGATCCACCCCAGGGAATGGCTGAGGGCCATCAATCAGGATGGTGGTGCCTTGAAAACTGTATTTCAGAAAGGGCAAAATGTTGCCTGGCACCATGAGGAGGGAGGTGAAAAAAGTTGGCAAGTGTAGTTGCAAAATCTTTCATGATTTTTTTTTTTGTCCCTTGCCAACACAGTGGTTTGGGGGCTGGAAGCTTGAGTAAGGTGGCTTGTTGGAGCTTGGTTTTCTCCCTACCTGCCTGAGCCAGCTAATTGTCTAAAGCCTAAACAAAAGACGTAGCTAATAACTTTGCATTCCAAAGTGGTGGCTGGGAACAGGACTGGGGGGGACAGGTTTGAATTTGCTGAAGGAAGCTTATTTTTTATTTTGACTTCACTTTTCCCTGCTTTGGGAAGTGATACAGAGAGGTTTCCCCACGTTCATTTTTGCTGGTGCCCCAGGCCTTTAGTTCCACCTTCTTTGGGTGCCCAGCCGCCACTTTGCTGGTCTAGCATCAGCACTGTGAGGAGTCCCAGCTCACTCTTGACTCCGCACATCCAGCACTGTTTCCCGCTGAGGACTGAGGATGGCTACCACTGCCTGGATTTTGCCTTGGACTCATCAGAGGCCAGTACCATCTGCAGAGGTGTTCCTAACCCCCCACTTCCTTCGGAAAGATGGTGAGAGGGTCCTTGTGCTGCCCACAGGAAAAGTCCCATCCCATCCCTGTGGCTGCCATTCCCAGGGGAACTCCAGAACCAGTACCTCTCCCTGCCCATGTCATTGCCTCACCAGAGACCAACAGCACCCTCTGGTGGCCTCCCAAGGTGCGACAGCGCCCCCTGCTGTTTGCAAATACAACTGCACCAAAGGACAAAAACCTGTTTGTAAGTTTTGGTTACAGTGTTTGTTCTGTTCTGGTTTTGTTATATATACATATATATACACACACATAAAAATATCTCAGTAAAGAAATGTTATTTCCCTTTCCTAAATTTTGTGCCTGAAGCCTCAACATTTGCTGAAGGTGGGGAGTAAGAGAACAGATGAGAGGCTATTTAGCAATCAGTAAATCAATACAACACATCTCTATTAACATTCAGGACATGGAGTATGCCTCAAAATGTTGGTCCCTGTTCAACAGTTATGGTGAAGGTCAACCACCATTTGTGGTTCAACTACAGTGGCTAGAGGATATACAGCTCTAGAGATGGGCAAATTGGGCAGCAGAGGCCACCTTTTTAGCTAAATCAATCTGCAAATGATAGTCTGTGCTCTTAGTTTGTCTATATTTGATGTATGTCTAAGTATCTTTTGTATCTAACTGTTGAAACTACCAGGGACAAGCATATGGTAACCTAGAAACCTATTCGAGTTCCTTATTATCTTCATTTAAATATATGAGCATGCATGTTCAGTTATTGAATAAAAAATCCCCAATGTATACTTTTAACTAGTCAATCCTCAACAAAGTTTTCATAAATCCCAAGGTCTTCAGCATGTCATAATGTATGATCAATATTTTTGTCTATAACTATCTTGTGATGAATAATTTTATTAGGAAACTTTTTTCTTTTTTTTTTTTGTTTCAATCTATGTAAGACAGCAACACAATATGTACCAAGTGATTATTTTGCAGCTGTTTAGCTTATATGCAGCTTTTTCTTTAAGAACAATTGCCATATTCTGATTTTGCTTCCTGGTATTTCAAAACCAGTGTTTTTTAACACTCAGCTGTCTCCCGTCCTTCTGACAACTGACATGTTTTCCAAATGTCACTGTTTCAATCCATAAGGCTCTCTTAAGAGCATTATACTTCCTATATCACATCCCAAAGCTGATCATATAATGCACTCTTTGGCCTTGGAGATGGAGACTTACCTATATGAGAATTTCTATTCAAGACTAGAAACAGTGGGAAGAAAAGAGAAAAAGAAAAAGTGGAACAGACAAAATAATGTACAAGGACCATTCTGCTTCTCTGTCATACATCCTTCTCTATTCAGACTTATTCAGATATGTCCATCAGACATTTTCTTCAAAAGTCTTCTCTTTGGAACTAGTTTCTTATTTTCAGATATTTTATTTCATTCTACCACTGTTGTGAAGCTTGAGTTTTTGCATTTTTGTTTCTCCTGGTTGAGTCTTAGAGACATTCCTGAATTAAAATTACATTGATTGACTTATGTCCATAATGCTTAGAGCATTACTGATAATAAAATAAAAAACAAGGGATCCATGCCCTTTCTAGAAATTTGACATATCTTTCCATAATATCTGTCCATGTTCTTAACAAACCCAAATAAATTGTCTGTATGAGAAATGTAACAGCTACACAGGAGACCCTTAATTTCAGCTTGTGCTGCAGAAGCAGTTAACCTGGGGATGACTTCATGCAGCACAAACTTGAGAAGGAAGACAAATGGAAGAAAAGATCCATGTTTCAGTCCCTAATGGATTTGACATAAAAAAAGCCAGAGACACTGTTCCACAAAGGATGCTTTGATGAAGTCTATGTCTGTTGAGTTGTGGCATAACCTGTTTCTGCACCTGGGTAAATCACTATGAACCAGGCGTTTTTCCCTTCCTTAAGCACGTCTACTGGCCTTGAACAGTGTCTGCTTAGTGGGGCTCTAAGTAAGAAAAATGAGACCTGTTTAGAACATCTAATCTCACTGCTACTGGCCAGCATCTGGCAGGGTTGTTCTAGTTAGTCAGCCTTTGAAAACCAAGTGAGATTATCTCCAGCTTAGCTTATCTAAATGTAGATATCTAGAGTACGAAGTTTAATGTGAGCTAGCTCCTGCTATAGTGACTGGAAACAGAGCTCATACAGTCAAAATAAACTAGTGAGCACAGAAACAGACTCCTGAAATGATGCACTAAAATAACAGCATGTCTAAGCAACGGAGTCCCACCCCTATAATTAGGTGTCTGCACTATCTTTTTCAGACATTTCATTCCAGAAAGCTAAAAACAACACTTGTGTCTATTATCAGACAAATTCTAGAAATGAGGCATCACAATCCTAGGCCAGATTGGAACTATACAAATGCCTAACCACTTCCCTTTAAAAGAATAAAAGAAAAAGGAAAGTCACTTACTACCTTCCAGATACATTATTTTAGAGAATACATGTCATAACTGAGTATTTTAGAATAGATTCCTTCTACATTAGGAAACTTCTGATTATTTATATTTACATACATACATACATATACATGCATACATGTATACATATCTTTATATTCACACATGTTTTGCACATTTTAAGAGCTAGATCTTGCACAGGCTTGAATCTCCCATATACATTATTTCTCAGGAAAAAAAGATAGTGCTAAATTTCTGTAATAAACAGAAATTAATCAATTATATTTTATTTAAAAATTAAAAAGGGTCTGAGCATGAATTACTGAGAGGCAGATTAGTCAAGGCATTGGTGTTTTAATCATTAATAGTAATAGTGGAAGACGCAAAAAAGTCTCTGCACAGGTTGCAATGGGAACTCTCAGGAGATCACACACACTTAGATTTTTACATAAGAATATGATAAAGACTGGAGACACATAACAGGCAGAAGAGCTACCTTTCATTATAAATTACCTTTGAGTAAATCAAAGTGTGACATTTGTTATGGTTACTATCTTTTTAAGAAGTAGAAAAATAACAGTCTGATATGAGTCACAACTTTGAGAAAGGAGCACATTCTTTCTTAAGTAGATTTAGAAAGTGTTTTACAGTTCCTTTCTAATTCAGTGAATTAATTTTTAAATGTAATGGCCATGAAAGTTTTGGGTTGTTGTAGTTTTAAATTTGTTTTTGTGTTCAAAGTCTCAAAGGAGAGGCAGATAAAACAGTTACCAAAACAGTTGGATAACAAAACACACCACGAGTCACAGCCATTCCTACATTTTTTTAGCACCACTCACCATTCTCTCCATCACAGGTGACGGAAAACATGAATGATTTCTTCTCCAGGGAAACTAGGCCTTCAAGACAACATGAATTCCATTTTATAGGGTTTATTTGCTTTATTTGCATATACTCAATTTTTTTATTTTAACAACTCATTAGTGATATTGACATGAAAAATGTAAAGTACAATGAAAATATTTAACACATGTTAAAATAAGCAAAATTAAATAAAAAACTAGAGTGAAATCAAAAGAACTGCTTAGGAAAGGCCTTGTCTAACTAACTTTAGATAGCTGCACTTGAGGTACTGAAGTTTGAGTCCTTTTACAATCAGTTGAGAAATAAGACCTGTGGGGCACAATTCTCATCTTAA
>VWZD01003270.1:0-10257 GCA_013396695.1 Sakesphorus luctuosus
ACTTGCTGAACTAGGACAAAGGCCCTCAAATGAGTAAGTGGTTTGTGGAAAATGTGAAATACCTACATTTGAGTGCTGCAGGCCTAAGTTCAAAATAGACTCTCACCACCCAGTTTATATGCCTACATGTCTCCCAGGAAAAATAAATTCATGGAACAGAAGCAGATCACCTCATGTCTTGCAAGTCCATCCTTTTTCCCATTCTTCTTATTCATTTCTCTACATTCTTCCCTCAAGATGTTTTTTCTAAAATTCTTGGATAATGGAGAGACCATCATATTCGTGCTAAACTTATCCCAGCTCTCAGCTGCCTTTACAATTATGCAGCTTTTCCCTGCCAGCAAAATTAAGATTTCTTTTGTGTAATCAGTATCCCTTGCTTCTTACTCTATTTAGCCAGATCCCAAGCAAAAGTTCATACCCTTTTTCCTGCAGCAAGCTTTCCTCCACAGCTGACATACAGCTTTCCAGTCTTCTCTGGTTTTTACTTCATTTTTCTCCTGTCAGCCCTGTTTTCTCAGCAACTGATGAATTTGTCCTCCTTGCCTCTGTTCTCTTTGGCTCATCTGCATTTTACCAAAGCAGTTGCACCCAAAACTGGTGTACATCTATTTCACTAATATGGATGAACAGATGCTTCCTTTATAACTCGCCAGATACTCCGCTGTTCCTATTTATCACTTTCTTGTTACAGCATGTCACTGCATTCAGAGGACATTCCAGTTCAGACTGGAATGAACTGCAGTCTCTGGACGCTTCTCTGCAGAACTGCACTGGGTCTGACAGTGCTGCATCACCTGAAGACCTGAACCTCTTACTACTGAACTGCATCCTAATTTTCCCATGCCAGTACTTGGTCTCATCAAGGCAGTTTCAAACCAAAGCCTTGTCATTCTGAAGGCTTTCTGCTCCTTCTGGTTTCCTGTTTATTATTTATTCCTTTGTCCTAATTGCTACTAAAAATACCAAAAAGCATCAGATGTCAGGAAGAACCCTGCAAAACTCTTCTCAATAAATCTCTCATGTAATATACTGTCATGTAAGCTCTATAATTCTCTTAACGAATTTACATATATCTGACCATGGACAGATATATATAGTGCATATTCCCTTATCTTAATTGTGTAGGACAACATTGAATATTTTTCTAAAGTCAAGACAAATGATCCCACCTCCATTGGGTTCACCATCCTCTGCAACATGAAATCGGTATGGAAATTGGTATGGTGACAAGATGGGTTTTGCCATGTTTGTGCTGCCTCTTTCATCTGGTTATTTCTTCCATGTCTTCCACTTCCTGTTTTCATATACTCTTATAGAGAAGCTCAAGCTTCTGTCTAGAGCTCAGAAATCTTCTCTACCCACTGAAGAGTCCTCAGAGACAACCTGTTAATTGTTCAGAGTCAATGTCAGACAGTTGTTCACGTGTCCTGCAGCCCACACTAACTGGTAGCTCCCCTACATATCTGCCATGAGCACTGCTTAACATCACCTGCCTCACTGTAGAACAAATTCCCACTCATCCCTTCTTGCTTGTTTGCAGGGTAATTTACCCAGATTTGGGAACGGCTCTGCATTTGTCCCTCTAAGAACCCAATGTGGGTGGAAGCTCTGGCCCCTGCCAGACAGCACTGCACTGCTGAGCTGATCACAGAGATGCCAAACCAGTTAGATGCCAACTCACTGGCTAAGCCACCAGTATCCTAGCACACACTGGGGTCCCCAGATTGGACTGCATGTAGGCCAGAAAACTGCTGGTTTTTCATAACAGCACCCAAGGGGTACAAGTTCTTCAGGATCTCCAAGCTTTTATTCTCCTGGGGTTCTGGGAGCAGGTTTTGCCAAGGCACAAGACTAAGCTCCAGGTCCAGCACCGCAAATATCTGTATCATTAGCAGATCACTCACAGAAAGTCTTGTCTGCAGCAGGAGACCTCCTGTCTCACCTGTAACTGGAGATCTGGAGCAACAGCCCAGAGCTCCTACTGTAGAAAGTCAGACTGACAGCATTGTGCATGCCAAGTGAGACCAGCAATACTGGGTATGATTGTGTTAATATAATTACAGGGTTTAGCTTCCACTGAAAGTGTATGCCCACATAAAAAGGCTTGGAAAGCCCAGTGGTAGTAACAGGATCAGTAAAAGTGTCTGTGCCTTGCAGTACATGAAAAGCAATAGCTCTAGAAATCCAGAGAGCAATTAGAGGTCAAACTTTACAGCTCAGAAGACAACATTGTCAGTGCTGGGAAGGGATTGGGAATAGCTCCTAGAAAACACTTTCTCTGGAACACTTATGCATTCCTGCCCATTTGATTACGTGTCATACACTTTTTAAGTCCAGCCTGTCGGACTGTTGCCCTTGGCCAGTTGTTGCCCTGCACCCAGGAGCACAGTCCTGTGCAAGGGCATATGCACACAGCAGCTATATCATACGGCCCTGGTGCCCTGTACCAGGCATTTCACTTGCCCCAGTATGTCCATTTGCCACAGCCATGTTACATACAGGTTGGCTTGCTGACTCTGACCCTCCTCCAAGGCAACATTTTTTACTAATCTGTTGTTCTCAGGTTTGCACTTTTTCTCAAAAGTCCACCCATATGCTTTGACCTTCAAAGTTTCACAACATGAGTACTCCCTCAAAAAGGCAACCCTAAAGGCAAACAATGGAATGTCAGTGTTATCTACAGTTTGTAAGACACACATTCATGAAACAACCTCCTGTTTTTTACACATGTTTTACCACAGTTATTGTTGAGCTAATGCTTCAAGACAAAATCAGAGCCTTCAGACATTCATCACCAGACACCAGCCTCCTCAGTCAGGTGCCAAATAAGCCCAGACCATTTCGTTTCTGGTCTCAAACCTACCACACCAAACGGTTTGTGAGCCTTTTTGCTTTAGTTGGGCTCCCCTCCAAACCATGGACACTCTCCAACGCATTATCTGCAAGTGAGTAGGTCCCACACCCCTGGACACACCTTGCCATACAAATTCCACTTCTGTGCTATAACATTATCAAGGAGAAATTATCAGTAATAAATTCCTTTGGATCCAAAGTCAACCAGAAAACATGATTATACAGCAACCCAGAGCTTTAAATACCATCTGCGTATGTCATCTCAAACAATCATACACGCTCAGAGGCTACAGGTTTATTGTTTCGTGAGTAATAATCAATACAGACATGATGGTTTTCACCTCTTGGTTCACCCAATGCAGGGTGGGTGGAATCTCTTCCACAACTATAGTCTGAGAAGCAAACTCCTTCCAACAAAGATACTGCCTTGGAAGTGAGGTTTATCAGTTCAGAGTCCCCAGACAACCTAACCACTAGACCACAGTCTTGACCACGTCACTTGACAGCCACCTGCTAACAGAGAGTGAAGGAAGCTACAGAAAAAGACATGTTCCCAGGCTGGCTTTTCATGCACTGCATCCCCAGAGTAGTGCCAACTACCGCCAGTCTCCACATCTAGGTTAACTGACTGTAGTTAGTTTAGGAAACAAGGTCTGCCTTGCTGAATCCAGCAAGGTCTTCTCACCAGATGCAGTGCAAGCAGGAAACACATTTCCCAGCTTTAAGTCCAGGATTTGCAGTATAATTTAAAGCTTTGGCAAGAAGCACACCCTGCCAGCAGCTCAGAGGAGGATCTCAGGAAGCCCAGTCACAAGCACACGTACTGAAGTTTTGCCTCATCACACAAAACAGGGCCTTGTACATGAGAGCCTGGCACCCCGAACCCTGTGTGACATCCTCCCACTGCAGCCAGAGCGCAGAAAGAGGAACTGTGTCCCACAGCCCTGCTGCTGGTGGTGGGTGCCCCAGCATCTATGCAAAACAGCAGGAATCTCATGGGTAAGGCTACTGAATATGGATTAATAGAGAATCCAAAGTGGGACAGTTACTGCAGACACCCGAGCCTCGACAGGGAAGCAGTTTAAGTTGAAAACTGCCATATGAAAACTGAATTACTAGTGAAGTCCTTCAAACAGAACCAGCCTACCACGCAGTTCTGTTTGAATAATGCATTAAAAAAAAAGAAAGAAAAAATGGGAATAATTTGTAAACAAAAAACGAGGTGGAGAGCCATTAACTAAGTGATCTTGCATTCCTCGATTTGCTTTATCAATCTCAGTATTCAAAAAAAAAAGCTTAAGAGCAGTCCAGACTCTCTAGAGAATCAACAAAAGCACACAAAGGATTGTACCACTCCTCACAGCCTCCAGGCTGTGCATTAGCTTTTAGCAACGGTATCTGCCGCATGAATAATGCAGCACGTCTTCGAGAGCATCTGTACTCCAATCAATCCACAGTAGCAAATAAAAACCTTTCAACGCGCCTTTCTTTCAGGCAGCAGGACCTTTTTACAGCTGCTCAGAGGCATATCCTTGAAAAAAACCAACCCTATCTGCGACCAAAGCTGGAAGCATTTTAAATCGGCCAGCTGGGAACCAGTCTTTTAAATCAGCCATCCTGCGATGGTCCTCGAATTTATCAATTGCCTTTCTTTGCCTTTTGTTCCATAAGGATCCACATCCATCGTTCCGGGGCTCAGATTAAGAGAGCTCAGACTAAGGTTTCAGTCGGCTTTCGGATACAGACCCGTGCCACTCCCCAAAAGCAGCAGCTCACAGCCTGCAGCCTGCTCTTCCCGAGAGGGACGATGTGGCCTCACCAGCCACACAGCACACACACCACATCCTTCTCCTGCGCTCTAGAGCTGCCTCTACCATTCCCTAATGTGGGAGTATGGGCAAAGAGCCTTCACCAAACCAAGCATAAGTCATGTGCTCAAATCTCTGTATTTTCAAAGGCAGAGCAGGTGATGGAAAGAGGCACTTTGTCCATCAGTAACAAAAGTTTGAGTATTTGTCCTTGTCAAAAGCACAAAGGTCCCTTCTCATGGCATCCCACCAGGAGCTGTGGGAACTGCTTCTGTCACCTCATTTCAGCACTACAACATGAAGGCTAGTGGCACCTGAGGAAGGACATGCAAATGGAATAGGATCTGCAGAGGTGGTGGGGGACAAAATGACAACAGTGAGCAAAATCTCAAAGAACATATTCTAGAGATGTGTTATCTTTCATCAAAAAACCCAGCTCTGAATAATACTCCAAAATATTTGCAGTTCTCCAGCACAGCAAGGATACTTAAATATGGTGCCCTGGAAAGTTGGCTGTGAAAAAACAGCTCTGCCTGTAATATAAACATTGCACAAGTACAGTGGATGTGAAGTAGTAAGCTGAAGGAGTCACTCAAGATTAAAATAATGCATTGATTTTCTCATCCACAAAACACTAAGGTCAATACCCTTCTCTGAGCAGACACAGCAGCCCCTCTTGCCCTTTAATTTTAATGGTCAGGGCAGGCCATGAGGTCTCACACATATCCCTGGAAGGAGACATGTCAGACCTTTCCCCTTGCCAGCCACAGGTCAAAGCTTACACAGAAGGTGCTGGGTGGACAAAGCCTCAGGACAGGTGAGACAGCAGTTCCCACACTGGCATAGGCATCTTCTGCTTAGACCACACAGAGAGTCCAGTACTTTTGCCTTCCCAAATTATTGGCTCGGGCTGGGGAAGGCAAACATTGTGTAGAGGCCTAGCCCATACAAAACAGCAAGAATCCAGAAACCAACTCCGCAGTGCAGCCCTGCACTCCACAAACATCATCACCAGATGGTACGACATTTTTTTCTCAGAGCATGTTTCTAATGAGAGACCCCAAGGCAGATGACCAAGGGCCAAAAACATACCAAAGCCCAAGACCTGGCAAAATGCACACTGTGCAAATTTGTTCACATTAGAGGATACACCAAAAGTGGACCTCAAAATAATTTTAAGCATGTATGTCCAGGGGCAGGCTAGGGCTGCCACAAGTGAGTGAAACAAGGCCACTCTCCCCAAGACAAGATTGAGACTAAAAACCCAGTGGCCATCCTAAATGAGCATTCCAACTGTAGTTGTATTCAGTCACAATTTGAAACCACAATGCACTCCCCAAGGCAGACAGTAATGCCAAATGAGTTCCAGCATAACTCTCTGATGGTGACACCTGTTCATGCTCCTGCCATGTCCCCACCACCTGGTATTTCTCTATGGCTTTGCTCTTCTGTCATGCCGGCACAGCAGGGAGATGGACAAAGGAGCACATGTGCCTCACAAAAACAGCTCAGCCAGGTTATTTTTAACCAGGCCATCCTAGGCACAGCCAGCAGCAATGGTGAGTCGCAGTGAAGAAAGCAAAGACAAAACTGGCAGAGACCACAGCTTCAGGTAGCTCCCAAGAGGTTCAGACTCTCCTGGCACCTGACCTGGTGAAGAATCCAAGACTGTATTTTGTATAGGATCCGCCAGAACATTGTGAAGTGCACATCATGAAGTACTGGCTGAATTGCCACCTGTTCTTTATTGCCTTGGTCACTTCCAAACTTGACATGAAATGTGTACTTGAGCCTCCCCTGAACAAGTGAGAGACGCAAAAAGAAATTACAGCAATAAAACACACAGAATCACATGAAAAAATCAGGACACAAGGCACTTCTGGAGGTCCTGAGTCCTCTCCTCAGCCTTCAGCAAAGCTCTCTACAAAAGCCAGTTATGTTGCTCAGACTGTCCAGCAAAGCTTGGAAGACTGACAAGGATGGAGATCTCATCTGCCTTGTTGGGAAACCTGCCTTCCCAGAGTCTCGTGGAGAAGCCCAGGCTGCAGTTGGCCTCCAGGGTTACCCAGATGATTCTGGTCAAACTTGCTGCCCACAAGGACCCTCACAGTCTTCACTGAAGAACTGCTCTCAATGCAGGGGGCTGCACTGAATCAGGGGCAGAAGTTGACATCCATCTTCACTGAAGTTCATGAGGAGCATAAAGTACTCTGGGAGTCTCCAGATTGCTTAGGAAGCCCAAAGGCTGGAAAGTGCCCGTGAAGGGTCTGTTGTCAAACCTTGGACTTCCCTGCAGAGGCCAGGCAAGCATTGCTCTCCCCATGAGCAACTTAACTGGTTCAACCTGGAGCAAGAGAGCCTGAGGCATCTGTGGCACCATCACTGTCAATGTGCTGCCAATGGCTCCTGAAGATCTGCCTTCTGATGGTTCACATCTCTCACTCTGGCACAGAGAGTGGAACACCCCAATTGCCCCCAGTCACAGAAGCGCATTCATTAATATGTGAAGGCAACATCATCTAGAAATAAAGCTGAAGTGCACAGCCCACCCTTCAGTGAGTGTGAAGACACTTGTGCTCAGTCAGTGCAAAGTCAGTTTGTACATCTCAGGAGAGACAAGAGAATCCTCCAAGGCTGATCTCACACTTGGTGGAAACACCTTTTCCTGGCAGTTCAAACTCTCCCTTCACCAATCCCTTGTCTGCTTCATGTGGTGCCTATACTCTGCAAGCTCTGACAAGAAAGATTATGAGTTGAGGACACAAACATGTCAGTCAACATGGCCTTTAAAAATATCCTATTCAGTCAGCAGAGTGTGAAAGACTAGGAAAACCCAAAATGACCCCAAAACTCAGCTCAGTTTCAATAGGCTTACCAGAGCTCCCAGAAAGGGATAGAGGCAGTATAACTGAAGCAGAGGATGGGGCAACCCCAGCCTCTTTGGAGAGTAAGCCACTCCTTCCTCTGGTTCACCTCCAGCTTTCCAAGATAGCCTGTGTATAGAAAGATAAAACCAACTTGCCTGCATTCTCCAGAGACAATACCCTCTTTCACTCTGCTGGTTACCTGGGCAGCAAAGAAAATATTATTGCTTATCAACTTCCTTGTGAGTACTAATGTGCTTCTGAATTCAACAAGAGGGCAAATTCCACCTTACAAAGCTTTTATATGCTGGCAAGATCCTGCTTCATTACAAAAGAAAAGCAAATACAACAACACTGGTTCAAAGACCAATAAAAACTGAAAGCCTACTCTGCCTCCCACCCCTGCAAAAACTCAGTCTTAAAAGCAAGCAGTGAAGGGCACAAACTTTCAGAGACATTCCCACATTTATTGTCAGAAAGGCAGCCTTGAAAAACTCATCATTGGATACTCCACAAGCTCAGCAGTTTCTTCTGAAACTAGAACACCATGCTTTTGCTCTCCTATTTTACAGAAAGAAGCTTCCTGCTATTCAAGACCAACCTGAGTTTCAGGAACCAAAGTTCAGCTCCCTGTTGAAAAGATGGAGCAGGGTCTTAGTAACCTGTCAGGTTGTTTGGGCAGATGAAGACTCTTGGTCCCACTGCTCTGTATTGTGAGAACTAAGCATGCCCACAGACATCTAGCAGGCCAGTTAACTTTTTGAAAGGCTACTGTACAAAAGGCCTTCCTTGCAGCAAACTGAGCACCACTGGTTAAAGGAGACTGTCCACATTCAGGGAATCTCATGATCTTAGTTATTTGCCCTCAGGAGTCCAAGTGGGATCCATTGAGGTAGCCAGATTTCTGAACCTCAAAACTCTACTGCCTACTTGAGGAGTTGTGGCCACCACCAGAACACAGATATGTTAGGAAATCTGAAGTGGCCAGCAGGATGGTGAGGCAATGGAAATAATCTAAGTGCGGATGTTTCTCCTGAGTTCTGTGAAGGTTTGGAGATTCCGCACTTCACTTGAATGTCTCAAGATAAAGCCCTTACATCTAATGTGAGGTAGTATATCTGCACCCCTTTATGCCGAAAGCTTTATGCACTAACCGGGCCACAGGGCAGAATGCTTGCAAGCATATGATGAGAACCTGGCCAG
This sequence comes from Sakesphorus luctuosus, assembly GCA_013396695.1. Classification (NCBI taxonomy): domain Eukaryota; kingdom Metazoa; phylum Chordata; class Aves; order Passeriformes; family Thamnophilidae; genus Sakesphorus; species Sakesphorus luctuosus. The sequence continues at coordinate 8,732 of VWZD01003270.1, forward strand.
TGAGACCAAGCCTGGAACTCATCTCTGAAGCTGCTTGAGAGAACAGAAGCAGATCAGCCAGGTGAAAATGGAACCTGCTTACTGAGCTGGGAGGCACTAACCAGGCTCTGCCTGGTCTGGGCAGGAAAGCACAAGCATAAATGCAAGGGCACAGTATGGGAGACTCCCTCGCTGGTGGTATCTAGTCCAGCCTCAGTCACTATGCTCATAGCTCTACATCAGGGCAAATGTGGAGCCTGCAAAATCCTCAATGATGATGGCCTCCACCTGTCTCGTCTCAGGGATGTACGGCCCACTTGGGGATGCAGCTTTCTCTGATGTCTGACCTACTTCCCTCCATCTGCAGCTTGCGTTCTTTTCTCCTTGTTACACTGTCTGTGCCAAGGAGAGTATGGCTCTGTAATTGTCCTTCCAGGAGTTGTACTCTGCTGTTAGTAAATGGGTTTGGCAGCAAAAGACACAGGACTCTACTACCATAGGAGAATCAGCTGTGAGTTTCTCAGTCATAAGCCAGAATTAAAGAGAAATGGTCCCTGTCCTTCTGGTAGCAATGACAGCAGGACTTTGTTCCTTGAAAGGTGGCAGGTGCAGCATCAGAATTATTCTCTGAAGCTGTAACTGAAGAGTTCTTTCACCTCCCTTGCAACATCATCTGCATACAAAAAATATGTAGGGGCCCACACAAAAGAGAAGTGTGGGAAACTCTCCCACACCCATGCAGTGTGGAATTGCCTTATTTTTCCAGTTGAGGCTTTTTTCTCTGACTGGCTGATTAAATAAGAATTGACATCTCTCTGTTCTCCAGAAAACTCTTGATACATTTTTGACTTCTATAACAGCAGGTGCCACTTATCTGACACATGACAAAACAGCAAGAGAGTCTGGCAAAGGCAGGTGTTACAGACACAACAGCCAATGTTTTCTTCTGCCACATCATAGAATCACAGAATATGCTGAGCTGGAAGGGACCCATCAGGATCATCAAGTGGAATTCCTGGCCCTGCATAGGACACCCCAAGAATCACATGACGTGCCTGCAAGTGTTGTCCAAATGCTTCTTGAACTCTGGCAGACTTGGTGCAATAACTACTTCCCTGGGTAGCTTGTTCCTGTCCTCAACTACCCTCTGGATGAAAAATCTTTTCCTGATATCCAACCTAAATCACCCTGAAACCAACTTCATGTTGTTTCCTCGAGCCCTGTCACTGGTCCTGAGAATGAAAAGATCGGTGCCTGCCTCTTTCCACTTCCTCTCATGAGAACATTTGTAGACTGCAGTGAAGTCCCTCCTGAGTCTCCTCTTCTCCAGGCTGAACAGACCAAGTCACCTCAGCCACTCCTCTTCACTCTTCTCCAGACCCTTCATCATCATCATAGCACTCCTTTGGACACTCTCTAATAGCTTAATACCTTTTTTTATATCGTGGTCCCTAAAATAGCACAAAATATTCAAGGTGAGGCCACCCCCAGTGCAGAGCAGAGCAGTACGATCCCCTTCCTCCACTGGCTGGTGATAGTTTGCCTGA